>PVKE010002212.1:0-85979 GCA_004027555.1 Craseonycteris thonglongyai
TCTACATTAGAAATCAGTGGAGCATTATATTTCTTAATTTAAAAAAAATGTACAATTCTCCTGAATACTCATCAAGGTTTACATAGAAAAGGAAGATTTAAAAATAAAATTTATATACTAATCTTGAAACTATTGAATTTCCATATTAGTTCATTTTCTCTATAGTCTTTATAATTCCACTATTCTTAGGATAACATTATTATGAATATCCAGACTTATTTAAATGCATATGCATCTCCTCAATAATTATTCTTGTTCTCTGTATTTTATATTTTAAAATATAAGATGGTTATATAAAATGTGGAATTGTCTTCTCCTGGAGTCAATAAATATCTTTCTTTTGTAGAGGGAGTATTAATTACAACTATATTTAATTAATACTTGAGGTACATGTGTTCACTTCACTAAAGAGCAGGAAAGCAGAGATAAAATAGTGTGTCTTATGAGGGAGGATGATAATGGATATCATTTTTGGACATAATAATAGGCAAACATATTTGATTTGCATTCAAGAGAAGGAATAACTTTTCACATATGGAAAGTATAAGAAAAAAGAAGGGAGAGTAAATAGAGGCGAACAAATTAAAAAGAGATATATCAACTCTATCAATCTAGCACTGCATGTAAGCACACTGGATTCTACTTTGAAAAGAGTAAAAATTCAAATTCATAGTAGACAAAGAGAAAAGAATGATGTGATATTTATGAGACACACTAATATTAAGAAAGTAAATGTTGAAATTAAAGGAATAGACATACAAGTGACAGCAAATAGAAAAAAACACAGAGAGTGGGGCTGGGAAGAAACTGTGAGATGAACTGCAATTTCACACAGAAGCAGTAAGCAGGGTCGAAGAAGAATTATATAAGTAAAATCACTTACCAAGATGTAATAAACCCATCCAGTGAACATGTAGGGACCAAACAACGTAGCATCTGAATATCAAAACTACAAATATTAAAAATGAAAGAAGTTAATGAAGAATGTTGTGAATATTTCAATGCACATTTATCAGAATCAGACTAGAAGAAAAAGCCACAGAAAGTTTGAATACATAATTAACAAATAATGTATTAAATTAATTTTTAAAATTACATTTGTTGAATGATTATATACATTTGCTATATATGTCCAAGGAATATCTACAGCGTTTGATCAGCTACTTGATAAAGACAATCCTAAAAATTAAAATGTATAAAATGGCTAGTCTTTGATAATAACCTAGTAAATTTGAAAGAAAATAATTTTTAAAAAGGTAAAAATATAAACACATTAAGAAATTAACTTTTGGATCAACTGAATCAAAATAGTTAACAGCTAAAGTTTTGTTTTTCAGAAAGATTACTTATGTTATTATATACTGAATTATCTGTCTGAAGGCCCCTAGGATTTTAGTTAATTTTTCTTTTTTGTAAACTGGTACTTTCTTGTTTGAAGATAGGAAAGGAAATAAAGCCAAACAATTATTACACACACACACACGTGATTGAAAGTGTCACCCAGTTTTATGCCAAAGGACCTGAACCACAGTAAAATGTGAAGTGTTGTTCTTAAGAAACATTTATTTGTCCTTAACATGTTCAGAGTCAGTTTGAAACTGAATTAATTGAGTAAAACTTAGGAAATTAATTTTAAAATATTGAGTGTCTAACTATCATTTGGGGGATCAATTATTGTCAATTTTAAGTACTTATAAATAAAACCCTGATTACTGTTTGTATCTCTATCAGGGTTCAGATGGGAAAATAGATTCCACTCAAAAGTGTTTAACTGAAGAGAATTTAATTGAGTTACTATTACAAAGGAGTGGGCAAGATTAAGGAAACAGTGCCTGCTGAGATACTCAGGGAGGAGCAACAGCCAAACGACTTGCTATTCTTGATCCTGAAGAAAACGTGTAGGGAGAAGTACCAACAGAGTCAAGAGGAGTGGCAGGAAAAAAGGAATAAATACTCCTCCCACCTTCTCAGGCCCTTCTCTGCCCCTCACTAGCCAAATCCAACCATAAAACAAATGCCAAGGGACCCTTGTGATAAGTCTGTATGAGGAAAAGGGCAGAGAATGAATACAGGGAGCAAAGAGAATAATCAGCACATGCTACTAAATGCAAAAACAATCTACCATGTTTATGTTCTTGATACGTAAACTCACCACATAGACCTGCAGTGGCTTTTTGACACACTTCATGTAATTGGCGCAAGCCCACCAGATTCTGCTGGTCCTTGATTTTGTGATTATTCAATCAATGGACTCATTAGCTGGAACAGACATGAAATAGCTAATGCTAAATTGGACCTGGCACGCTTCCCTTGAGACCCAGCCTCTTAGTCCTAAGTCAAAGGAGAATAAAATCCACACTAAACACAGTCTCAAACCAGCTTGAAAAAGTTCAAAATGGCAACCAGTCTCAAACCCCATGTACACAGTACTTAATTTGTTGTGTTTAAAGCTTTTGTTGTGTTCTTTCCAAGGTCTGAGGAAAATAAAATTTGAATCTTAGTGAACCAGTCTTCCTGACCCCGAGGCTAGCAATAACCACATTACTGTACTGATTATAGTGTCTTACAGTTACCAGAGTTTTCTAACACTTGGCAAATTTTTTTTACAAAATACTGTCCTAAACACTGTGTAAATCATGAATACCACCTTTGCCACCCGCCACTATTTTATGACTGCCGGCTGTGTAATTTCAATTCTAACAAATATGTATCACAGACTCACTAGGAGAATTGCTTTTGTTTTGCTGGGGGAAAAAAAAATTACTGCCAGAAGCTTCGAGCCATTAGCATCTCACAATATGTATATCTTGACCCAAACTGCTGTGGACCATGCACCATATTTAATTCATGCATCCTTGGAGAGATAAACTCAGTGATAAGGGTGATTATAGCTTAGCCAAAAATTAACAAAAATATTTATCAGTCAAAATCAGAAACTAAACAGACAACTTGGGAGAAAAGGACATATGTTTATAGAGGTTGTTAATTTGTTTAAATATCATATTTCAAAATAATAATAATTTCTTTTGTAGCACATTGACAGATTGAAGTTCCACCATGTTCTAGAAAATAGTAGGAAGAAAATCTTAGGAGCTTCATGTATCTTCAATGTTGTGGCAAAGAAAGGAATATCATCTGATTTTGAGTTTTGAAATAAGAATGTATTTTAAAAAATAAAGACTGGATCAGATAAGGTACCATTTCGAGCAGGTGGAATCCAAATACAATAATCACATGTAGTTTGACAGATGTGGATATGCTGTTTCTGTTGATTTATAGTTCGTCATTTTCATTTAGTTATCGTGAATATACATAGTTCTGTGGGGCAAGAGGATTGTTGAGAGATCAGATTATTAAGATGCTTCAAAATATAATTCCATATATTCTTATGCAGTACTAGTAAAAGGGAGAGACATCCTTGTGAACTGAATATTTTCATAATCCCCGGTAAACATGGCCCTGAAGGACGCAGAAGTGGTTTAGGAGTGTAAGGTTTTCATAATAGTTACAACAAATCAAAATGAGAAATATACTAATTGGGTGGTTCACCTTTTGATGTCACGCTCAGGGAAAGAACTGGTCTGTTTGATTTTCTGTTATGGTCAAAACCCAGTTCTTAGTCCCAGAGGGTGGAGCCTCAGGTAGGGTACCAGGTAGCACCTCCTGCCCTTGGAACCAGGAAGCCCAGGTTCAAGTCCTCCTCCCTCTCTCACTCCGCCTGTGGTTGAGGACTGTTACATGGACTCTGGAGACCCCCAGTCCTTTCCTGGAATTGCATTTATTCGAATTAATTGAGTTCATTTTCAGATGGTTCATTCCCCATGAAATCTCTTCATCATATGCCTGTCGGTCCAAGTTCTGAAAAACAAATGAGATAGTCTCCTTTCCAGAATTTTCTCACGATTCCAAGTCTAAAATTCTCTTTAGATACTAAATGCATCCATTTGTTTCCTTTCCAATTTCACTCACACCCACATCCCCCGCTACCATTGGTGTCCTAGTGGCAAAAATGGGCAAAAGTCGAGAAAATCCCCTTAGGTGTCACACAGCCCGAAGTCCTGACTTCTAAAATGCTACAGTTATCTTCCCTCCCAGATACTCTCCCTACCTATTGTTCAGCTTTCTTTTACTTTGATTTCCTTCTGCTACGTAGACCTTTAAAAAGCATGGTATACCTTCGCTCCAGAACTCACCAGCTCACAGGCAAACCTAGAAATGCAAGGGATAGGCAAAGATACCAAGTACCAAATGTTCCTTATGCCGTTCTCATTACAAACATCACTCTCACCTGTGTTATCGGAGTGTCCTGGGCTCAAGCACACAGTTGGAGACTGTAGAAATTGCTAATGAAAATATGATTATAATTTTGAAATTGTCAAAGCACCATGAGTGACCAAAACTTTCATGAGAGGATCAAGTGCAAGCTGGTGTAAGCGAGGACAGTCTCAGAACTGGCCTGAGTATGAGAAAAAAGTGAAGAGGCTAAAAGCCTAATGAGAAAGTCAGAATAAGGAGCCCCCCGCCCCCTCCACCAGGGACAGCAAAAGGAAGGGGTCTCGTGGTAATAATACCTGATGGAGACATCTGTGGAACTCACCCAGAAGTTAAAACATGAGAACTGCCACTGATCAAATAGGAAGTCACTTCCACAGCAACTGATGTAATCCAATCGTCATACCCTGGGTTTCTATTGCATCACTATAGGGACAGGTAGGTGTAGTAGCCACTCATTTTTCAAATGTATTCAGCACGTAGCAACAGCAGCAGAGAGAGAGTCCTCCTTGCCAGCGTTTACATTCTAGTTGGAAATGGTTGAAATCAGTCAGTGTAAATACTACAAAGTCAGGCAGATAATTGCTACAAGCACTGGCCAAGTTGGTAAACAGAGGAGTGGGGTTCTCAAAATGTACTTGGGAATCCTGCGGGGCCCCAAGACACCTTCAGAGGGGCTCTGCAAAGGCTCTGGTTTGCACAGTAATCCTACAACATTTTTTGCCTTCCCATGCTCATTCTCACACCGTGAGAGTTCCATAGAACTTTCTAGAGGCTGCAGGACCTGTGGTAGCGTTATTGATCTTATGGCTCATGGAACGTGTTGAACATATCCTGGTTCTAAGTTCTCCCAGGTTTAATACGGTAGCACTTTCTATCACCCATATAAATAAAAGCTCTTGGGAGCCTCAGTAATTTTTAAGAGTATGGAAGTTTCAGAACTCCTCTAGTTTTAAGAACATGATCAAAGGGCCTCCAACTGAGAGGAGGAACTTGATCAGAGACGTGAAGAAAATGCACAAGCCAGCCATGCGGGTATCTGAGCAAGAGTCTGTGATTTCTGGCAAATCAAAAAATGGTTCTTGAAGCCAGTCTAGTTTCATAAATAACTTATAGTGGGATTTAGCTTTTACATTTTCTAAACTGATTTATATTAATTTTCATTTCTTTCCACAATTATGGGTAATGAGAAACATGGATCTATTATCTTTTGACTATTAATTTATAAAGATATATATAATGCTTTTTGCTTTCTTTGTGCTACATACATTTTTTAATTGGTAAGTGATCTGAAGATAAACCTTTATAAGGAAATACTTGCAGGCGAGAGTAAACTATTAAAAATATCATTCTGTGATTTTATAGCATCATGGAAAATGCCATGCACAGAAATGCTTATAGTGTTTAAACTAAAGTTGTATATTTGAAATTTATTTTTTGTGATCAGTGTCACTTTTCTCACATCCCTCTGTTGTATACAGATGTAAAGAAACCCAGTTAATGAAGTGTGGACACTTTATCAATGTTCAGTTGTCCATATACAGTCAAACTTGAAAAAACATCCTAATTAAGCCAATTTGTATTGGCTGAATCTAATCAATATAAAAACCAAATGAGTACTTCTTGATTCCTGGGACCATTACAGTTTTAATTTTCACATAAAATATTATTCGTTGAAAGCAGTTGACCATATGAAATCAATATTCTGGAGACAGACTTAGAAATGAAGTTTAAAAACCCACCTACCCACAGCATAACCATATCACTTGAAGCATCTTTCCATCACAAGCTCTGTTTCCCTCAAGTAATTTTGGGAATGGTAGATTGGCTGAACCACCATTTTCAGGGAAATCCTTAGCAGAACTTGTACCTATGAGCTTCTTAAGTTACTAATGAAGATTAGGAGAAAACAACCAGTTTATCACCACTAGCTACTTATTCCAAGTAAGTGTGTAAATTGACAGGTTTATCCAGAACCGTAAAAAGGAAAATGGCTGCTATAAATCAAGGTGATTAGTAAGTAGGACAATTTAAACAAAAGTCAATATTTTACTCTACAAAGTTAACTTGTAGTTAGGTATGACTAACATGCTTTGAGCTTGATTTAAATCAATTCTGTAATTTTAAAATTACTGAATTGGCAGTTTTTCTCATTGATTTTATCATTTATAACAGCCCTTTTGTGTGTGAGTGTGTGTGTGTGTGTATATATATATATATAATATATAATTTCTACCACCTTTTTTCTTTATTCTTATTTAATATTTTCTACTCTTATATTCTTTATTCTTACTTAATATTTACTATAAAAAGGTTTCCCCTGTCTCTTTATTTGATTTTGCTTTAAGAAATTTACTCTCATTTAAAATAAAATTATACTTAACCTTCAAATCATTCTTAACCTTCCACAAAAGCTACATGGCAGGAGAGTAGAAATGAGTTCAGATTCTCTATCAGTATGGATGTGTGTGTGAATCTTGTTGGCATTATTCTTCATGGTCTACGTAAAGATAAGGTTTTATGTCATTTTGAAAGTCAGTTTAACCTGAGAGTCAGTAAAGAATGTTTCTAAACTTCCTGACAAATGTACATCTAAACAAAGCTGCCCCTGTTGGGCATCCAATTCTGAATGTGTCCTTCTCAGTTTGTGTGTCTGTCATTCCCTGGATTTTTGTGCTGACTTAGCAGCCTCATAGAACATTTGCTGAGCACCTACTGGAGACATGGCTTAATTCTGGTAGCTGTCGATTTTAGTGCATTCTTGTTAATAGCACTTTTCTTTTAATGGCAAAATGATCTTTTGCAATTAAATGAGTAACTTAATTACCCCTTAGAGACCTCGTTTTGTTCTTGTGGAAGTTATTGAAGACCTAGAAAGGTGAAGTTTGTCAGGTGATGTGAGAGCCGGTCTTAAAATCAATCCCAGAGTCCCCTTTCTGACTGCAGTGGACTCTAAGTTAACCAGCACCCACAGAGATTGGTAGATGCCAGGTAAATGTAGTATTTCTTCTTTTTTTTTTTTTTTTTTTTGGCCGGTTGCTTGAGAGTGCTAGTAGCTTGAGTTCCAGTGAATGGAGAGTCTACTAGACATACATTCTCACCACCTCCTCCAATTCTTTAATTTACGAATTAATCCCATCCTTCCCCCAAACACCCTGTCCCCAACACACACTCCCCTCCTGCCAGTCTTTCCCTTGGGAATCCCACGTGGTGGGAGTTTCTGCTTTCCCACACTCCTTTAATGAAAATAAGTGTCATGTGCTGGGACAGAGGTGCAACTAAAGCCGACCAGAATTAGCAACTCCCAATAAATCACCTTCAACCGGGTAGACCAGAAGGAGGGTGGCTGATGCTAACAGGGTGGCCCAGTGCCCCCGGTTCCCTGGGGAGGACTCACTCTGCCTGTGGGAACTCCAGGGGGCCTGGGCACTCGTTCTGTCCTTCCAGCAGTCACCTGCAGAGTGTCCAGATGTTCCCGGCTCTCCTTCACTTCCTGTGCACTCAGTCACATGGCCAGCAGCTGGTCTTTTAAAATGTCAAGTGTGCACCTCTCTCCCCCATCCTAGCACAGCCCAGTACTACCCCACTTAACTGCCACCTTCCTTTCTCCGCTGTGGCAGGAAAGCCCTGGTCTCCAGTATCAGGACTAAGCTAGTCCAGCCCACGGGCCGCATGCGGCCCAGGACAGCTTTGAACACGACCCAACACAAATTCGTAAACTTTCTTAAAGCACGATGAGATTTTTTACGAGCTTTTATTTATTTATTTATTTTAGCTCATCAGCTATTGTTAGTGTCAATGTGTTTTATGGGTGGCCCAAGACAATTCTTCTTCTACCAATGAGGCCCAAGGAAGCCAAAAAATTGGACATCGCTGGTCTTGGGTTCTCCATAGGTGTTCAGAATCTCTGCTCTCATCCTATTCCCCTCCGTCTGGATATTTAATACTGTACACAAATCCTTGTGTTAAACAATTATAATTCCTGAGTCTGGTCATATGGAGGGTTCAGGTGGCATGGAGGAAGTACGGTTAATTTTTCCTGAGCAATCAGATATCAGGGTAGGCTGCATGGAGGAGGTGACATTGAAACCACACTGTATCCATTTAAGAATGAGTTTTGAGGTTGACAGAAAAAAGCATTTCAGGCTGCAAGAACAGAGAGAACTCTTGTTCTCATCTCTTCTCTCTGACATTCTATTTCATTTCATTTTGCTTTTAATTTCAGGCAGGCCGTTGTAATGATCTATGCCTTGAATGTCTCATTTGTAAAATGAAAGCTCACAGGGTGTTGAAAGCAAACACTAAGTGATATATGGGACAGTCCTATAATAAGGTTTTCAGGACAAACAAATTCCAATCAAGGTTTTATTATTATCCTTCCATGTGGCTATGTAATTAGGTAATTAGATAATAATACTACTAAGTGGCATGTGTGCAGCAGTTTATATTTTTCCAAGCACTGGCACGTCCATTATCTCATTAGCTGGCCAAATTTGCAGAGATTATAATTAGTAGAGACAGAGTAGCGAAGGGTGGATAAGAACACACACCGTGAAGCCAGACTGCCTTGCCCTCACCCAGGCCCACCACCAACTGTGTGCTTCAGCTAGTGGGACCTTCGGCATTGTCATCATAAATGGGGGCGATGGCACCTTCCTCACTGGAGTCTTGTTGAGATGCAGGGGGTTAATAGATGGGAACTGCTCAAGACAGTCCCAGGAACTTAGTAAGTGCTCAGTAAAGGTTAGCCAGTGTTACCAGAAAAATCATCATTGTCACCATCATGATGTCACTGAACTTTCATAAACAGGAAGTGGACAGATCCCAGGACTGCTGAATTCCAGCTCTGGATTTTTTTTCCAGCACCCACCCACCCACCCACCGCATTAGCATGCTTGTGACCTACATCGTGACTTGGAAAGGCCCTGTTGCAAGCCAGTGACCTTTTTCATGTTATTGCAAAGTCTGTAATTTAATCAAGTCTGACTGTGTTCTGGGACCAGTGTTCCGCTACAGCAGAGGCAAGAATTAGCCATTCCAGATGAAGGCATTCTGAACCTCTGCAAACAATACGATCATGAAACCCTAAAGCATCTAGTTCCTTTCGCAGGAAACAGCCTATACAGTGCAATGTCTGTGTTACTACGGCCTTTGCGTGCGTCTGAATTTTTACACAAAAAATTAACGTGGCAGCTTTTCTGCCTGCTGAGGTGGACAGCCAGCTTCTGCAGCCAGTGCCTGGAGTCGCCAAAGAGAAGTTCCATGGGGAAGGACCGCGATCCGATTGACATCTCTGCAGGGAGACGTTTTCACCTTTACAGTGCTGATATGTGTATATGACCTAAAGAATGCTTGGACATTAAATGACAACAGTGCCTAGACTTGGGGATAGAAAACAAAGATCCAAGTCTAAAGTGTGTGGCACTGGCTCCCTCTTATCCTTTCCACACCTCTGTATATACTCAGAAGAAGGAAAAAGACACAAGGGGAATTTTTTTTCCACAGGTGGCTATGTGGTCTCTAGTCAATTCATGTGCTCGGAAACATACTGCAATATTGTTATTATACCCAAGATGCTTTGCTCCAGGTGTCATTGTAGGATCAGGGGCAGGTTCCATGTCCCTCAACTTCGTAGTTCCCTTGGAATTTTGCACTCTGTCCTGTCGGGACTAGTGTGCCATGACACATACTGTTCTCAGTTTTATCAGTTCATCAGCAACCGGTTTCCCCTCCTCTCTGGCCTCTGCCTGGGTGGTTTTCTGTAGATACTTGAGCATAGTGGGGGAGGTTCAGAATGGTCAGAGAAGTCACTGGGACCCTTCAGTGAATGGCCTAGAGGGTGTGTTTTCTGCTTTCTATGACCTAAGAGGTCATTCTGATCCATGGCTCCTTGTCGTTGATGTTTCTTCTGAAGCAGTTACCTGCCCTGAAGGCCAGATTCCACTTCCTAGTGGGAATTTCAAGTCTCAATCTTCCTCACCTCCCACT
The DNA here is from genome assembly GCA_004027555.1 of Craseonycteris thonglongyai. Taxonomy (NCBI): domain Eukaryota; kingdom Metazoa; phylum Chordata; class Mammalia; order Chiroptera; family Craseonycteridae; genus Craseonycteris; species Craseonycteris thonglongyai. The sequence goes on from PVKE010002212.1 coordinate 10,261, forward strand.
ACTCCAGAAATCCTCTTGAGTTGTCCCCATCGCCCAGTGGGTACACTGTGGACCCTCGGGACTACAACCTAACTTTACCAGTAGTCCAAGCAAGACTTGATGGAAAGTCAAACATTTTGGAGAAAAAAAGAAATACCGGTATCAGGATTTAAAACCCAAACTATAAATCCTAGGTGTCCAATAATTTGGCTTCCCTGGGCCACATTGGAAGAAGAATCGTCTTGGGTCACATATAAAATACACTAACACTAATGATAGCTGATGAGCGTAAAAAAAAATCTTACGTTTTAAGAAAGTCTACAATTTTGTGTCGGGCCTCCTTCAAAGCTGTCTTGGGCCGCCTGTGACCCGCTGGCCACGGCTTGGACAAGCCTGCTATACAGACTTTCGAAATCCCTGGGAAACTGGTATTTTCTGCCTCAATACACAGAGATGTAAATAAAACTAATCAAGCTCTAGCTGTCTATAAATTTTACTTCTAAGTAATTAAGCATAGTTCTTTAATTTGAACCTTTTCCATATTCTCATATATCTCTGCTTTCTAAAATTGGAATGAATAAAAGCTATTGATTTGAAACCTAGTAAGCAATGGAAAAATCATTCTAAAATGCATGCAGTGTTTTGGCTACTGTCCTGATTTGTCCATGCCAGGCGATATGTCAGTGTTGTAATATTATGATATATTGCTCATTGTTGCAATTACCTTTGTCAGAGTACATCGGGGTTTCATGCTTGCAATGTGTGAACAAAGTAATGAAATGGAGAATCTTAGTTTGTTTTCATTGAGTATTGATCAAATGCACAATAAAAGATGAGTAGATTTGATTATTTCATGATGTCGATTTCAGGAGGATATAAATGATATTTTTAATGAAAATCCCTTTGAAAGGGACTTCAAATTGTCACCTTAAGATCCTATATGGAGAGCATTTATAGATTTCTGAAGGTGATTTTATGAATCTATTCAGAATTTACAAAATTGTTTCACTTGCTAACTACATCTGTGATAAAGTTCATGAGCATAAAGCCACACAATCTCTTTAAAAGGCAGGTAATGAGGATGTGCCATGCTCTTGTTTTCTGGTTATGTTAAACTATTTCTATGAGAGTAAAGGTTTGATTTTTTTTTTTTTTTTTTTTTTTTTTGGCATTTCCAAATGTCTGCGTGCTGTTGTGTCTGCCCCAGCATCCATTGCCCTGGATATGGATTGCCATGGGGGAGGGCATGTGACCAGGGCTTAGGCAGAGGGCCCTGAGAGAAATCACCGAAGGCGGCCTCAGTGGGAAGCCATCCATTGTCAAGTAGAATAGTGACCACCAGCCTTAAAGGGCTTTCGCTTTGTCACCATAGCTACCTCTCCTCTATTGAGCTGTGACCTTGAGGAGGGAATGACCCAAGGAGAAAATGTTGGCTACCATTTGTCACGCCTCCCGGTACCGACCACTTTGTCCTCCTTCCTTCAGTTAGGTCCCATCTGTCCCTGCCCAGGTCAGCAGTCGCAGGCTCTCCCAGATCTCAGCCTGCCCAACCCCTGGGCCTCAAACACCAGCCCTTGACTGTGTCTCCATGCTTGGCAGTTGCCAGCAGTGGGGACAGCATGTTCTCAGCATCCAAAATGACACACTCAGAATATGTGCTCCCCACTGAGATACCATATACCTGGTGATGAGGCCTGTAATGCCATCAGTATGGATTAAATGAGTGTTTTTACAGGCCAGTGCAAACTCACCATCTGGTATCTTCTGTTTCCTTGGGACTCTATAATCTAAACTAAAAGAAAAAGGATTATGATTGTACTTTGGTTATGCCCTTCATGATGAAACTGGGGCTGGATGGAAATGTTTTTATTTCCTTGTTTGACGTTTTTTTCCAGAAAAAGAGATTCAAAAGTACCAAGTTCTGCCTATCTTCGTTGGTTAGCTTATTATTCAATATTGAATGATGAAAAGTTATGTTTGCATTGTTTAGAGGTTTCATGAGGGAATCAGAGGGAAGGGGAAGATCTTAAATGGCAATAATTACGTGAACCAACCAATGCTTGTTAGGAGTGGACACATTGTTTTTATGCAAAATAAGGCTCATGTCCCATCAACCCTGCAGTCTCACTTGATATATAAAGCTGTGTTCCATTCTTTAAAAGAAAGAAGTAAGGAGCTTGAAATTTACTGACACTTATCAAGAAATTTTCAAAAAATTTTAAAGCAGCCAAAGAGGGAGCTAAAGGATAGAATGATGATTATGCCATAGTCTATGTGTATGCAATTGCCTTCCATGAAAAAAGAAGTAGCTCTGTGTTACAGTTAAGATAATGTGAGAAAACGTGTTTCCGGGTCCTCCTCCCCGTCTCCCCTGCTTTCCCCAGTCTCTTCTCCTCCATGCACAATGGAGACCGGCAAGTCCACTACTCTACTCCACACTTGTCACTTCCAAAGTGAGTGTACAATTTATTAAAGATTTGATTAAAAAGAAAATGGGCAGACTCTTTCAAGGGTTTTCCCTAGAATGCAAGAAGATATAAAACACAGTTTTTCATGCAAAAGGTGATTAAATAAGAAGGCGGGCACTGATTCTCCCACTTCATCACTTGCACGATTCACCACATGAGCGGCAGGCACCCTTCTTAACAATGTGTCCTCTCTTTGTTCCGCTGTGCATTGCTGTGATGGCAGAGATTATGAGACATCGGAGATCATGTGAGTGAGAGCAGGGTGAATTCTACATGAGGAAGAGCTATTAATATTTTAAACACTGTCACGGCTTCAGGCATTGAGCTGTTACAGCACTACACAATGGAGTGTGTGACTGGAAGGTTTTGAGTGTTTTAGCATCCTGATAATTAAGTAGGAACCACAATTATGTTAACGCACTTAACATGCACCAAAAGGTAGACTTTTAGATTATTTCAAATGTTTCTGATATTGTCTGGTCCAAAAATAACTGCTTGATTAACTAATGTGTCTCATAAGAAATGTCTCTATGTAGGTCAGGATGAGATCATTTGAAAAAAATATCTACTCTTTTGAGAACTTTTAAACCTCTTAAAAAAAAAATCTCATTTAAGAGCTGGAGTCAAATTATATGGTCATTTCAGTTCTCAGAATTCAAAGCCTGGATGGCTGGAATCATGTGCGTGTGATAATTCTAGGCTACTCTCAATAAATAATACATGTCATTTCTGCTTCACTGAGGCTGTCACTTACTGCTCTAAATGACTTTCAATGCAGGGCCCAGCCTGCTCTCCCAGAGTGCACTTCAGCTCAATTCCAAACCTGAAGGGTCCTTCCAGTATCCGGCCAGCTACCATAGCAACCAGACCCTGGCCTTGGGCGAGACAGCCCCGTCGCAGCTGCCCGGCCGCAGCACTCAAGCCCGCGGGACAGGCCAGAGCTTCAGTCAGGTATGTGTGGGAACGGGGCCCTCTGGAGCACAGGCCTGCGGGCTCCCAGGGCACAGGTGGGGCACGAGGCTGCAAGATGGCCATAGCAATCCCTCCTGCCTTTGTGTGGCACGTCCCACAACTTACGAAAGATGCCTTCGGTGCTGTGAGTGAAGGACAGGCATCAGAAAATACAAATACAGAGTAATGCTGACTTGTAAACAGGTTTCTTTAGGGATCTCTATGAGTTGCTCATGCTGTATTGATGGTGCACATATTTGTCTGTGTGAATATGTGAACGTGTCATTACTATTTCTGAGTCTGTCTGAGATAGAAGTGTCCCTATGTTCTGATTTGGTACATGCACCTGGAACAATGTTTTTCTCCTAAAGAAAGCATTGAAACTAATCTTTGGGGTTAATCATATAGAGAAAATAATATAAATATATAATTAAGTCTTTAGAGCTATTCTGAAGATAATTGGGACTAGTTTAGGAATAGTTACACATTGTTGAGTTTGATTCTGAAATGTGCCCGTAGTAGTTTTTTTCTTTAAGGTGTACACAAGTTCTTGGAGTTTCACTGCATAGATATATTAGCTGCTGTTCAAGTCAGCTACAGATTAATAGCCATTCAAATTATTTTTTCACAAAAGATATAACTGTTACGATTAAGTAAATAGATAGGTAGGTAGATAGATAGATGATGGATAATGAAAAGATAGATAATGGATAGAAAGATGGATGGATGGATGGATGGATGGATGGATGGATGGATGGATGGATGGATGGATGGATAGAATTTTGGTTTTGACAATTTTAGGGTTCAGGCTATATTCAGTCAACACAATAGAATTAATATATTGGAGGACTAGCTTTTTTAAAGCTATTTTATGCATTTTCAGCAGCACAAGGCCCTTTCATCTCTGTGCTTTCGCTCTTGGAATGAAGAACCCGTAGTCCCCAAAGCAACCCCCACAGCTACAGAGTTTAGTTTCATCCTTTCTGCATTTATTGGGCAATACCTCTTTCACTACCAGCTCCTATAACAACCAATCCTCCAATTTATTGTTACTATTCACCCATGTGTCTTTCTGACTAAACTGAAAGCTACTTGAGGGGAGGGTGCTTTCCATTTTAATCAGCAGCCCCTCGCTGCATGGCCCCCAACCAATGTCTGCAGACAGAGAGAAGGGAAGGTGAGTAAGAATGGCACAGTCACCGTGAGATAGATGCCTGTTCTCAGTGACAAGGGTGTAAAGTGAAGCAAAAGCTGAAAAGTCTCAGTGCCTTTCAGGTATGAAATTTTGTCCCAGCAACAGTTTGGAGATATGATTGCTTTCTTTCTTCAAGCAACACCCTTGTCCATCAGTGGCTTTGTGACTTCGCTCGTGATACTAAGCTGTAGTACATGTGGATAAAAGGGAGCAGTAAGTTGGAGGTTATTCCTCTGAGAAGCAGGGCCTATACTCCATGGGGGCTCAGTGTGGGACCACAGTTCAGGTGTCGCCTGCATTAGATGGAGAAATGGTGGTACTTGAGAGGGGAAGGACCTTGACGTCATTGAGTGAGGCTTCATGGGAGGGACCCAGGTGCCACCCCTGGAACAAGCCACTTCCCAGCTCCAGGGTCATTGCTCTTAACAGCTGTGGTCTGTTCTACCTGCCTTACAAATGTGTGAGAGGAAATGTCTGAAAAGGAGTTTGAATTTATTATGATTTTATAAATACAGATCTATTTATCATAGACACAAAAGAGTTTTTATTGTTTCATTACATTTGAACATTGTATAATATTTTAAATGTTGGCTGGTATTATCAGCATAGGGAATATTAGAATTTTTTAATATCATTTTTATGCTATTCAGTGATTAAATAGAAACCATATGATTTCGATGTCTCGGTACAGATTATATATATAAATTCTTTGGAAGTATACAAGTGGGCTACGGCTCCCCTTCTCCTTATATCAGCCATATGTCTAGGTCTAAGAGGCCACATTCAGAAATAAGGCACATTTTATACTCAAATTAACTTTTGAGAGCTATGAATTTAGCTTTTACCAGTTTCTAGAATTTCTAAGACATGTAGCTGGGAAAACAATAAATTTATACCTTCCTTTATTTTTATCTTGGACTCATTTACTACCTGTGTTTGACTTTTTCTCACAAATATCTAAGGCTATTTTAATTTGAGCAGAAAACATTGTCAACTAAACAACAAAACAAAACAAAACAAAAAAACAGTATTCCCATTGCTGAGCATCATGGAAAATGAAAATACCAATACAGAATGAAAACTTGGTTAATTTATGAACTTACCTGTAAGCATCTTGTAAACTCATTGATACATTCCTATGTAATATTTAGCTGTTAAATCAGAGCTTTCTTATGAAATTAATAGTTACCATTTATTGAGTACCCAGAAGTAATAATGTTTTACGTCTACTCTCATATTTAATATTAATACCCACAGGAGGGCTGTATTACTATCTACATTTTAAAGATGTGAAAAGTCAAGCTCAACACATTTAGAGAAGTTATTGAGCATCATTTCAAGGCAGCAGCAGTAAGGATGGGAGCAGAATCTAATCGTTCCACGAGAGAACATTTTATAGGCTTAATTCTACATTTCACTTAAATAAATCTACAGCTTGAACCTTTTAAGAGGTATATAAATGTGGACAAGTGTTGTGACGATGCACCTGCTGCCACGTCCTTGGAGTCCCACTTGTTGGGGTCAATTCTGTCATTCGCCAACTGCCATGGGAGTCAAATAGTAAAAGCTCTGAAATGGCAAGATTGGGCCTCACATTAAAAGTCTGCTTGAAAGGTTAATCAAGAAGTGTAATGAAGGTGTAAAGATATCAGCGCTCTGTATTTGAAGTCATCAGGGTTATAGTTTGAAGGCATCTTAAACTGTGCATGTTCAAGGTGAAAAGTTGGAGGCAAAGGTTGCTGGCATACTCACTTACCTGGCAGGTCGGAAGGGTGAGGTCTGAATACTCAACCCAGGGGTGGTTCTAATCCACTCAATTAACAGGAGGGAAGCTAGGCTAGGCTATTGGTGACTACCATTTTTCCCATGTATAAGACGATATTTATGTCTCAAGTTTTGAAGCCACAAATTGAGGATCATCTTATACTCAGGAGTAACCTGTGTAAAGTTTTCATAATGATGGGTTAGAGATGTAAGAGTCATCTTATGCATGGGGGCATCTTACCACGGAAAAATACTGTACCTGAGTCCTGTTTATATGAGTTCATGTGCATTCATTGCTACCATGAGTAACTTTTAGCTTTTGTGAGCTACACTGTGAAAAGTGTGTTGTACTGAGCCCCCTGTAGGACCTGTAGCTTCAAAATAATATCAAAGAAATGCTGAACAAGTAAATTAATACTTTTACTCAGCATTTAGCTTGAAAGTAGGGAGGCCACACACCATTCCAATAGCACCTCCTTCATTCAGGTTTTCTTGGGAACTCCCCTGTTCCATTGGTTCTGTGGAGGCCTACACTCATTCTTTTCAATATTCCGAAGAGTATCAAAGCTCACTCCTTCAAAGCTAGATTAATTCTCAGAAGATCCTGTACTCGTAAAGTACAAAAAAGGGGGGCTAGGAAACTTCAAATTCTGGATAACATGTGCCAGAGCAAGTTAATAAGGTCAATAATCAATTAACAGGAGGCATTTTGCTTTTTGATCTAAAAGAAAATGTGTAATTCTAAAGCAAAGCAAATGATTTTCTATTCTCACTCATAAATCACATTGGAATGCAATTTCAAGGCAATGTCATAAATGTTCACAGATTCTAATTTCAGTTGGGTTTTTTTTTAACTAGAGTTTATTCACATAATAAGTGTTTTCCTAGTCATCTCCAGGCTCTATGCCAGGCCCTGGTGACACATATAACCCCATCGTATCGGTCTCAATAAAACTGTGGGTCACAAAATCTGTCATCACATATCTCTGGTGTTTCTCTAACTAAAATCTTTGAATGTCTTTCTCCTCAGATTCTAGGAGTTCATGGGGTTGAATTGAAGGAGAAAAAGTGTAAGATCCTTCCCATAGGACCCCAAGGCCTTTTCCAGAAGGAATGAGTCAGTTTATAACCACTCTTTTCCCTGCCCCCAGCACTCTGCTCAGCCCACCCACCCACCTCCGACCCCCCTGGCAGGACCCCTGGCAGGACCCCCGCCCCAGCCTCTAAGCAAGGTGTGTAGGTACCTCAACATCCCTCCCTTCCTTCTCCAAGTCCATTGGGCCTTCTTGTGGCTCTTGCGAGGTGCCCCTGTCAAAAGAGGCTACTCTTCCAGTTGCACTTGTGTGTCCCTGGGTTCCATACTCTGTAGTGCATGGAAGGTGTCTGTTGTGAGCTGGTGTATCTGCTGGGGATGGAGTAGTAAAGACCCATTGTTACACTCTAGCATCAACAATGGGAACTCAGAAAATCAGCACGGTGAATGAGTCCATTGCAAAGTTTGTTAGATGGTGATGATGTCTCTGAGGAGGAACTGAGTACAGAATAGGATTAGCGGGATTCGAAGTGCAGGATGGGGTGTGACGTTGGGGCCTTGCGGAGAAGGTAACACTTGGACAAAGATAGGAAGGAGAGAAGGAGGCAGCCATGTGGCTTTGGGGGGACAGCCAATGTGTGGCTCCTGAATGCAGTGGTCCAGCATGTTGAAGGAACAGCAAGAGAGGGTGAGATGGTTGGAGCGGCTGTAGGAGTCGGGAACAAATGGGAGACCCAGTCAGTCGCTGTGAGGATCTTGTCTTTTGCTCAGAGTGAAATAAGAGATTTTGAGCAGAGGCACGACACAGCCGGACGTGTGTGTTGACAGCATCATTCTGTCATATCCTATATAATAACACCCCACAGTTAGTTGCATATAAGTCTGGTGGGGTTTTTCTTATCAGATTGCCTGGCTGCAAGGGTGGAAACCTACCAAATTCATCTCTATGTCCCCAGCACCTGGCCCAGGGTTCACCAAATGTTTATCAGGTTCATCCAGCCCCAGCCGTATTCTTTCTAATCAGACGGCAGAGACGGTGGGTGATGAGACAGTTAAGGAAGCTGGCTCTCCCTCCAGGCTCTGTCTGCTTCCACTCAGATTCAATTTCCTACGGATTACATGACATGCCGAAGAGAAAACTTCCGGCACCCAGCAGTCACTCTAAAAATGTTGGCTTTCCCCCCTAAAGAGGTCTCATCAAGCAATTCACCCCTCAAAGAAACAAAATGTGCCAGAAAATAACAAAGAAATGCCCATCTGTATACAGAGCACTGGCAAAGGATACAGGAACCTAAAGATTTTGAAACCACTTCCATGTTCTCTTGCAGAACTGAAGTCACCATGCACATGTTCGTAATCCTAGGGAAATGCCTGCACGCTGCAGGAAATGATGTTCCATAAATAACACTGAACGGAGGAGACCAGAAAAACAGTGAGGGTTTCAAGCAAACTCTCCATTTCTTTTTGATCTGGCCTGTGTCTTTAATATTGCACTGACTTTTATGTCTGATGAGGCCTCATTTATACTATATCAACATCATAAATGTGCTCTCTGCTCACTTCTGCTGGCAGCCCGTGTGCTTGTTGAGTTTGGAACATTGCTGATGTGTGTACTCTCTCATCACATAGACGTGAAGGTCAAGGGCTGGAGAACACTGTGGTTGATGGCTTGGTGGACACAGAGATCCACGTGGTACCAAGGGGAGGAAATCCTCCGGAAATACTTGTTTATTGATTGTTGGATATAAGTGATGGACAACTAGTACCCATCACTCCAGTTTGCTTAATTATGAGTGGAGTTATTCACTTGTGAAGAGAAAAGTCACTAACGAACTTGGGAAACATGGCATGGCTGAGATCTATGTGTGTTGAGTATACATTACACTCACTTACACAGCATTTAGAGGAGAAACCCTGTCATTCATATACTTTCCTTGGCATATTTGTGGGAACCTGGCAGTTTAGTTATTTTTAAGAGAGTTTTCAGATGACTACCTATTGGAAATTCTTTCTCCTTGTTCTACTTTAAAACCTTCCCCCTTCATTTTCTCTTTCCCATATAAATATATTTAATTAATCTGGCTTCAATAATTGAAACATCTCTCATGTCAGGGAGGGTATATATGCATTTTACTATAACATTTCCTCTTCTGAGCAAATGTTTGGGTTACTCAAGTCATGCGAAGTGAGCCTCTTGCTGAAAAAAGTTTTATGTAGTGTACTTTTGCCAAAGCCCATATTTTTAAGACAGAGTTGCCATCAAGAAATCCCGCCTTATATATTCCCTGAGATAAATTTATGTAAGACACTTATGTCATTGTTTTAGTTTTTCTTCTCAATTTTTTTGACATTGATGGACCCTGTTAATAGCATATGAAATACTTTAGAATAGTTATTGATAATGACCCTAATGGTGCTTCTATTAAAGGGAGATCAGAAGGGAGGAAAAAGCCAGTACCCAGGATGCAAAAATCTACACCACCCTGTTTGTACTCATGGCTTATCAGCCCTGGGAAAATGGGTCCACTACCACCTCCTTCTCACTGCATTGACAGGGACAATATGGTTTGCAAGGTTCTCTCTCTCTCTCTCTCTCTCTCTCTCTCTCTCTCTCTCTCTCTCTCTTTCTCTCTCTTGTTCTCTCACTCTCTCACTCTCATACATAGTCTCCTCTCTCCTTCATAATATTAGGACCCTCATGCAAAGAGAAAGCAGAGAAGGTGGTTTCCTCTATGATCTCGGAGATTATTGCTCTCACAGTTCTTTAAAGTGAGTTCTTCTCTTCTGAGGAAGGAATACCTTCCCAGTGCCTTGATTTTCTGTTCCTTAAGTTAGCTTTGCTCTAGGCACTATGTTTCAGTGTGAGTGTGATGTCACCACCAGGTAAACCAGCCCTTCTTTCCTGATCCCAGCAGGGTTGACCCCAGGGACAGTGTCTGAACTGTGTGCACAGATGCTGTCTCTGTACTTTGTCTCATGAGCTTTTACCAAAACCATCACTCCTCAGGGGGCTCACTGTATAGACAAGGTGCTTTTGACTTGGCTATTTCCAAAGTCAAACGTTTCTCACAGTTCCAGGATATTCTACCTTGGGAATTATTTTAAACAGTGGCATGCTTTCCAAAGACAATTTCAAAGAAGTTATCAGAATTTGGGGAACCATGGTAATAGTGTTCAAGCATATTTATTTCATCCCACAGAGTAAATTCATGGGCACCAAACTTATCTGGGAGGGTTAGATTCACTTTCACTACATTACACTGCAGGAACATTTCATTTCATACCAAAGTTGGATTGTTTACATTGTGGAGTTAATGATTTCTTGTTTCCAAGTTCTGAGAGCATGTGCCTTTGTCCGTATTTGTACGCAAGCCTAAAGCCCCCCTGTCAGCTTAGCCTAGGAGAGTTCCAAAATTCTCAGAAGTTCTAATCAGTACACATTACTAAGTCATATTACCAGATAGTTCTGGTTGGGAAATGGATGTATTAAAAGATGTCATCATAAAGCCATGTTTAGTTCTTTAGTATTGAAACCTTACTCAGGCTTCCTCATTCACGGAGAGAGTAACCTTTCATCGTGGCTTTGGTTTTCTCTCTGTCTGGTCACCACTTAATGCTCTTGACTTTTGCCTTCTCTCCAACATGAGCCCCAGCACCTTCCTCCCCAAATCCAACGCCATTGTTGTACATTGTGGCTCTTCTGTGGCCTTGGCCTTGTGGCCTCTGCCTTCCTTTGAAGCATGCCCACCAGCATTGCCTCTCGCGACATCATTTTTGCCCAGGAAAGCACTCCTCACAGTGACTTTGGTCGCGACAGGCAGCACTGTCTGCAAAGGGGACACACCGTGAATTACCAGGCTCGCTGGCCTGATGGTAATCCCAGAAAATGACAGGCAATGAATACGGCTCAGGGGGGACAAACTGCTTACCTAAAGCCATCAGGCTCCCCCTGGGAGGCCACAGGGATTCCAGTTCCCCATTCCTGATGCTGTGGGCCTGGCTGCCTGGCACTTGGGCAAATATTCCTTCTGACCCAGCCTTAGGGGCCTCACGGACAAGTGCAGCAAACTTGGCGGGTCTGAATGCATCCTCACCAGGACCGCTCATAAATCATGGTCCTGCTTTCAAAGGCACAGTTTTGCTCAGTGACACTGAGCCCTAAGGTTTGCAGTTAAGAATCCTTTGAGTCGGGGCTGGCAAGTGTCTTGTTAACTGGCTGGAAGCAGTGGGGTTTGTTGGGGAATTTTTGCACTGCCATGTTCAGAGACTGTTTTCCCCTGGTGCCCTATGCCATCCCTGCCCCATTTACAGAAGTTATAGTAGGAAGGGATCTGGACTCTACTGAGCTCTGTATTGAGGCAGACGTCATGTCCTGGCCCCAAGAGCACCATATTTTCAAGGGCTCACAATTTGGGAAAAGAACAATGTCATCATTGTGAGCCAGGCAGGATTCTGTACAAACAGAAATACAATGATGGCAGATCTCCAAAGCAATGTCAAGGTGAAAGACTCCTTTGAGAAGAGCCAGGAACCTTTTCAAACAAGCCCCTCATTTCTGCATAGAATATACAAGGCTCTTGTCAATGGCTTATTGACTGAATGGGTGAAGTAACACATGGAACTTGAGTATTGTCAGTGAATTGGAATGTCTGTATTGTCTAAATTCCCATTTCAATATGACTTCCACTACACTTTGAAAATACATTCTCCTCTTAAACACATCTATAAAATGGGTATAAATACACTCCATAGTCACCCAGAAGGCCTCAGTCCCCAGTGTGCACACACACACACAGACACACATGTGGTATAAACATCTCAACTGTAGGGTATCCAAAATCTGATCCTGTAAAATATACCTAATGCGGAGGAAATAATTTATAAGAGCTTCATTGAGTTGTGTGGATAGCCAATGTCCCGTTAAAATAAAAACATGTCTACCAGTTTTTTGAGGAATAATCCAAATAAAATGTCCATAGACATTGGAAGTAATGTTTCATTTTTCCCTGATGACAAGAAAGGAACGACAGTTAATGTGCCCCAAACTCTGCTGGTCGGAAGCCATTCAGTCGGAGCAGCTCCCTGGCAATGCCCTGCTTCCTTCTCAAGTCCACGAGGGTAGGACCTCGTTTTTGATGGTGGGAAAGACCAATGAAGTAGCTCTTTGGTTTAGGACTAACTCAAAGAGCTGAATGTGAAGACTCCAACAGGAACTGTCCCTGTCCCTCACCCCTACTGTGATACGGGGTAGTACCCAGGCCCAGTATTCTCCACATATCTATCTAAAACCATTTTTTTTAAGATTTATTTTATTGTTTATGACAGAGACAGAGACAAAGGGTGGAGGGCCCAGAATAGTCTGCATAGTTGGGGCGGGAACTGGGCCGATGGCCTCCCACATGGGAGACATGTCCCCTCAAGCTGGGGGACAAACCAGGGCCTCCCATATAGGAAGCTCACCCCAGCAAGAACCAAACTGGGGGCCTGCCACATGGGAAGCACACTCCAGTTCAGCACATGGGTCTGCATGGGCCAGGACTCGATCCTTGGACCCCTCGGGCTGCAAGGAGAGCGCTTAATCCACTGAGCCATTCTGGCTTCCCATATCTAAAACATATATATTGCTATTTTTCTTTTAATGGTATGAGCACCTTTAAAAAAATTATTTCAATTCTCATTGCTTCCACATCCACATCCACAAACATTTTAGGTAAGACACATGTAGCTTTCTTTTCTTTTTTTTTAGTTTGGGAATTCTAACTTTAAAATTGAATTTACAATTTCATAATGTTAACAGACTTTGAAGGTAGATTTGAGCTTCTGTAACAGTAACGTGGATGCGAATCCCTGTGTGTTGATCGGTGTTTATATTGTGTAGAAGCCAATGACCTGAGTAGTAATGAACCATCCCATACCCTGTGCAGTAAACTCCAAGTGCAGCCTTTTGTATCCCTAACTGGCTAAGAGTTGCTGAGTGGAATTACAGAATGAAACGAAACATAAACACAAGAGTGGAAACAGTTTCCAAAAGATTACTGTTTTTAAACAAATGGTGCTAAAAACAGATTTCCCAGTTTAACCAAAGAACCATTCTTAGGCACTTATGACTCCATAGGCCATTGGAATGGACATGACGCGCCGGGATTGCTTTTCATAACCAGCCAGAGAGCCTATCCAACCGTGCAGTGTGGTAAGATGGCCACTCCACTCAGCACATTTGCCTATGTAAATTCACCCAAATTCAAATTAATGATGTTAAATTTGTGTTAACGTCCAATGCACGTGACCCTTGCCCAGTAGGCCCATGAGCCTGGTGGCTACCATATTGAACGAGGAAGATAGTGAACATTTCCTACATGGACCTTATCAGTCTTAAAGAGCACATAAAACATTATGGTTTATGTTTTTCTTTTTGTATGTGAAGAAGTTATTCTCAAAATTTCACCAAGAGATTACAGTCGTTAAAAACATTTATGAATTGGTTGCTACAGCCTGTCAAAACATCTTGAGATACCATGGCATTTCTTGAAACTTCTACAGATGTAGGAGCTATTTAGGAAAATTTATTAGGCAATATTTAGCAGAGTTAGCATTCCTGAGTTTTGATGGTCCAACAGATTAAAAAGAAGATAAAGTGTTTGCAAAATTTATTCAAGGTTTCCCTAGGATCTACATCATTCTAATACTGAAATATTTGAGTACTGCCTAATATTGCTATACTTTTAGTACTTATTTATTTTGCTAGACATCATGCTACATGGTAATAGCTTTAGCACTGTCTTCTAGGGTTATTATGAATATCATATATCCAAGGCATAAAATGTATTTGTGTTGTTGTAAGCGGGAGCTCTCCATACAGCCGCCTCATGCTCCTCTGGGGACACGTTACAGAAATTCCTGTCAAGGGCTCTTCTGTCGCTTGTCAGGGTTCTGTGTGGCTCGCTGTCCACTCCAGCCCCAGGAGAGCTCCAGAACGAAAGTGTGGGGAGAGGTGGCTGTGGGCCCCTTAGGCCATGGTTCTCAGACCCCCGGAGATTGTTAGAAAGGCAGTCGCTCGGGCCCACTCCTGCCCCGATGCAGAACCTCTTCAGGTCAGCAGCTTGCACACTCTAGCGCGCACCGTAATCACCTGGAGACCTTGCTAAACACAGCTCCCAGGGCCCCTCCTGCAGGGCTTCAGACTCAGTGTAGTCGGGTGATGCTGATTCGCATGCTGGCTGCTGGAGCAGAGACCCTCACTGGAAAATCACTGCATTCGGGGTAACTTGTTCTCCCTTTCGGTGGCCCATGGAATCACCTGGTAAGCTTCCAGAAAGCCTGGTAGTTGAGCCCCACCGCCAGGGAGCCTCAGTTAAATGGCTAGTGTACAGCACAGGGACTGAGCAGCCAGGGTTGAGAGGCCCGGTCTAGTCATGTCTTGCTCAGAACATCTTCCAGGAGGAAAGCACAGATTGGATCTAAGCACCCTCCAGACTCTGGTTGATGCTGGGATGTATATCTCCAGGGTTTAGCAGAAGCACCTCTCCGCAGGTTCATCCACCATCCTCCAACACACAAAAGCCTTCATTGCAAAGCCTTTAGGCCCGCCTTTATGAACCATCTTGTCATTCATTCTGTGAACATGTCTGCAATGAATCGGGCTTTGCTCTGGTTTCTGGAGACACATCATTGAACAGATCATGGAGCTTGCATTTACTTTCCCTCTGACTATCCCACTAAAAAGAGTTGCTCAGTGGTGTCAAAGAAAAATCCACACGGAACAGTACAGTGGCAAATACAGATTTTATCCAGGAAAAAATATATATATATATTGTAATAGGGGAAAAGAGACCCCAGTACAGAACTAGGTTCAATGTCCAATACAGCAAGGAGAAGTGGGAATTCATAGCCGAGGACCAGGTGGGGTCAACGGGCAGAATGTCACTCAGGGGAGAGGTCGGGGGGAGAGACTTTGGCTAAACTGACCTAACAGGATTCTTGCTTAAGGCAGGCCAGGGTGATGACATGTCATCTGGCAGATGCTGAAGGAAGAGGATACGGAGGGTGAGGGGACAGTGGGGGATGCTAGCTGAGCGGACTTAGCATAAGGTGACCAGATTTTAACATTGGTAAAGTGGGACACCATTGACCGGGGGGGGGGGGGGTTCTTGATTAAAAACTTGGTCTATCTCCCGCCGTTCCCTAGCTTGTCGTGCATTCTTTCCCAAAATCGGGACTTTTTTAAAACGCCGAGGGACACGGGACAAATTATTAAAAATCAGGACTTTCCCGCCAAAAGCGGGACGTCTGGTCACCCTAACTTAGCAGGATTCATGCTAAAACTGGACAATGTGGAGACAGACAGAAGTTCTGACGTCAGGGCCTACATGAGAAGAGAGCTCAGAGGGGCCTTGACTAGAGTTTGGTCAAGGAGAGAATATCTGTCAGTGGATCGACACATACACCCTCCCACAAAAAGTGGTTTTCAACTGTTTCCCTCTCTCCATGCTGTTGGATTTTGACGTTGTTCAATGAACTCCCTCAGATTTTCCCAGGAACCTGACATCCCAGATCAAATGTGGAATGCTGTGTGTGTGTGTGTGTGTGTGCGTGCACACAGATGAAAGTGCCTGGCCTCTAGTTTGCCAATTCCAGAGCCGGTGGGGAGACATCACTGAAACTCTTAATGGGTAGCATCTGTGCAACCCCTTCCCTCCGGCTCAGTGGCTTCCAACTCCCCACCTGATTCCTATCCCTAATGTCAAAACCCGCCTTCCCACAGTATACCACCCTACCCTCTTCCCACACCATCCTGACACAAAGCTCACTGCTCCTCAGGGAAGACCCCAGTCCTGCCCAGAAGTAGTTGACAATGTAGTGTGTTCATTCGAATGCAAATCTGTCTCTGGACAAGATTCCAGGGAAGTACTGCTCCCCTCCAACTGTCCCCACCCCGTCCCTTGTTGTCTTTTGTGTTCTCGTAAATATGTAAGAGGCAACTGGCTTTCAGTGTGAAGACACAGCTGCAGGGGCCTCTTAGGAGCTGGAGAGAGAGGCTGAAAGATTTGGAAGCCGGCGTGGAAATCGAGAAAAGGGAGGCTTTTTAACGTCTTTTCAGTTGCAATTGCTCTGGTTCCACTAGAAATGCTAGACAAACTGAGCATTTCCCCCTCCTTTGAACTTTTCTTGTCCAAGAAGAGACGCGCTGTAACAATAACAGCAGGATAAGCCCTAGAACTGTGATCGTTCTGGGTGTTCTCTAGATAAACGTGCAGCTTGGCCAATTGTGGAGGCAGACACTGTGCTCAGTGAAATAACCTTGGGGTGGGGAGGGGGTCGGGGCGGAGGTGGGAATGGGGGGGAGATGGAATGCCCGAATTTCTCATTAAAACTCACAGATCGTGACTGCCCCCCAGTAGATACGGTGCCCTGTGGGGTTCCTTTGAAAAAACTTTATGTGACTAATGCGCTGCCGGTGCCAGTCCAGAAACATCTTAGCTGTGTCACCAGAGCACAGCCCCCTGTGCCAGGCGCGATGCCCACCCCACGGTCAGCCGGCCTTTGCTAGCGGGCTTGTCTTTCTGTCGCGAAGGCCCCTGCGGGAGAGGCTCCCGGGGGGGTGCGCGCGCCCCGACCCCGCGCGCACTGGTGCCCCGCGGCGGCGGAGCGCCCGCTGTCCCTCCCGCTTCGGGCCGAGCCGGGCGGCCGGGGCCCCGCGCTCGCCGCGGCTAAGCGCGCGTGTTCTCTGCTCTCCCGCGCACAGGGCACCACGAGCCGCGCGGGGCACCTGCCGGGGCCGGAGCCCGCGCCCCCGCCGCCGCCGCCGCCGCCGCCGCGGGAGCCGTTCGCGCCCAGCCTGGGCAGCGCCTTCCACCTGCCCGACGCGCCGCCCGCCGCCGCCGCCTTCTACTACGCGAGCTCCACGCTGCCCGCGCCGCCGCGCGGGGGCTCCCCGCTGGCCGCGCCTGCCGGCGGCTCGCCCACCAAGCTGCCCCGCGGAGGCGCGGCCCCCGAGGGCGCCGCCTACGCCGCGCCGCGCGGCTCCTCGCCCAAGCAGTCGCCCAGCCGCCTGGCCAAGTCCTACAGCACCAGCTCGCCCATCAACATCGTCGTGTCCTCGGCCGGCCTGTCCCCGATCCGCGTGACCTCGCCCCCCACCGTGCAGTCCACCATCTCCTCGTCGCCCATCCACCAGCTGAGCTCCACCATCGGCACGTACGCCACCCTGTCGCCCACCAAGCGCCTGGTCCACGCGTCCGAGCAGTACAGCAAGCACTCGCAGGAGCTGTATGCCACCGCCACCCTCCAGAGGCCGGGCAGCCTGGCAGGTAATGCGCTCGCCGCCCACCCGGGCACCTTGCGGGGTGGCGCGCAGGCTGGGCATGTCTGGGGGCCGGGGACCAGCATCTGCAGGAGGTGCAGAATGCCGGGGCCTCCCCAGGTGAAGTTCGTATCTGGATTAAATACGCTGCTCCCCCCTTTTTTTTTAGGAGTAATGCCATCTGGCAAACGAATTCCTCCTCCCATCAGAATACTAAGACATTCGTAAAATCAAGTCAAATGTACTAGAGAATCCCACAGACCTGTTGCTTTGCATACAGAAAAAGAGCAAAGCCAATAAAACGTACAATAGGGGTCACCTAGAGTTATCCACACTTCGTGGTAGAAGGAGGTCATGGATTTTCTCAAAGCAGGCACACAATTTACATAGATTTCAACAGTAGTGGAAAAGTAACCAGTGATGAATTGCCTGAAGTTTTTACTACTTTGTCGTGGCTGGGATTGATTGTATTCTGTCTAAATTTAGTCACTGGGAAAAGTAAAGGACTCCCCCGTAGCTGCCATTTAATTTACATAGATTCTGACAATGGGGGAAAGTAACCAATGATTAAGTCCCTTGGATTTGTTGCCGGCTTATTATAGAGACAGAAGGTCTGGTTTGGGCTGCAGTTGGGAGAAGAAGCCTGCTTTTCGCTGCCAACGCAGAGAAAGTGACATGTCTATGGCCGTTTTGTCCCTCCAAGGCCAGGCTGAGCTGGTAACTGCTGGCAACACCATATGTTCCGCTTGAGCAAGACACTGTTGTGATAGAAAGACTAGCGTGTTGTCTCCTAAAACACCTGACAACTAACCTGGATTTATTGCCGATTCCTTTCTTCGTATGAAAGTATTTGGTAATTGCGTCACTCTAGTAACAGATGCTGCGCTCATATGTTTCCTTTCTTGGCATAAATAGGTAGCTGTGAAGATAAATAGGATCAA
The DNA here is from genome assembly GCA_004027555.1 of Craseonycteris thonglongyai. Lineage (NCBI taxonomy): Eukaryota > Metazoa > Chordata > Mammalia > Chiroptera > Craseonycteridae > Craseonycteris > Craseonycteris thonglongyai. Next base: position 28,892 of record PVKE010002212.1, read on the forward strand.
GAAAGGAGCCTGGTGCATGCACGAGGCAGGTGTCCAAGGGCGTATTTAATTCTTCACAGGACGTGCTGGTGTGGACTAGCCTAACACCATGGGGTATAGGCTGGAATCCCGCTGCCCCCCAATGATGTTGGGAGTGCTTACTGAAACGAAAACAGCGTTCCCTCTCGCCCACGCCTTCTCTCTCTCATAGAACTTTGAAGCTAGATGGTCACGAAGGCCCCGCTGGTACCGGTACCACGCTGTCTGAAAGGCAGGGCCCGGGAAGGGAGGGCTAGGAGACATGATTGGCAGCTTTGTTTTTTAAGTTTATAAAACAAATTACTCGATCATGCCAAGGAGTGGAGAACGGGTGGGACTAGAGGGGGACTAGTGAGCCAGGCTCTTCCCAGCCACCACCGAAAAGAGGGGACAGGCCCCTGGGGACCAGGAGACTTGCTAGAGTCTATTTCATTGCCTGCACAGATCTGGGGAGAGAAACCAGGAGCCTTAGCTCTCAGCTCTTCGTCCCACTGAGTGTGCATGGTCAACTCGTGCGTGTTCCATTATATCATTCAGTAGAGATAGGGAGTGTGGGTCTGGTGGAAAGGTTGGGGGCTTGCAAACAGCAGAGAGAGTGAGCCCCACTGCAACTCACATCACTGCATTCAGGAAGAGGTGGTCAGAGTAAATAAGTTGTGAAAACTGTTCTCGCTCACGTATCTGGAGTGTTTCTGATGCCCGGTGTGTGTGTTGGGGGCGGTGGAAGGCTTTGGCCTGTAAGAGGACAACCGCTGTGGTCAGCACAGCCCCATGTGCCTTCAGTTCCCTCCCCATTTCCGTCTCCATGAGCACTTTTAATGTTTGAGTCACTTTGTTTAAAATGTGTGCTTTTAAATATTCGCTTAGAGATTTTATTTTTTCCATGCAAATTGCTGCTGGTGGTTGTGAGTGTAAAATGATTGTCTAACTTTTCATAGAGAGTTGGCTTGCATAAGATCATATGCCCCACTTAGATAATAAGCAAACTCTGGCTTAGGAAGGCCTGGGAAGAGACTCCACTGTTGGTGAGAGATCAGGAATATTGAAGCGTTTGGACTCCACCCCTAAATTTGTGTGCCTGACACCATTGCGGGCATCGTGAAATTTGGAGCCACCTGCTTTGCTAATTGACTGAAAAATTGCTGTTGGATTTTTAGGGTTGTGGTTTTGGAGCTTTGTCTCTGGTAACTAGGACGTGTGACTACTGCAATAGGTAGTAACTTTCACTTTTGAATGAATGAATTCATCCAATAATTATTTATTAAGCATCTGATTTATTGACACTGAATGAGACCCTGGGGCTATGGTAGTAATCAATATCACCGTGGTCTCCTTTCAAATGGACAAACAGAAAGTCGTCAAGGTAAATATTTTTGGGAGAGTGGCCAGGGAAAGCTTGAACTGGAAGGTAACTTTTGAGTCAGTTGTGAAGGAAGTTAGCCATATAAATAGCTAGGGGAGGGTGTTCTGAACAGAAGGAATGGCCAGTTCAAAGGGTGGCAAATGGGCATGTGGCTGATATGTTTGCAGAACAGCAAGGTGACCAGTGGGGTAGATCAGAGAGAAGGAGGGCCAAGAAATGACATGAGGTCAATGAGATGACCAGCGAGGGGCCCTTGGAAGTCATGATGGAAATGCTGGTTGTGCTCAACCCCTTGGACTCAAAGATGCCACCTACCCAACAGGCAGAAAAATGGAGTCGTTGCTGACTGAGATGGGGCAGGCCTCAGAGGGAGCTGGCAGGGTTCAGGTGCAGTGTTGGTAGGTATTAAGATCTAGGTTGTGGACATGTGATCTCTCTCAGAATCCAAATGCACATGTGGAGTGGACAGTGGGATATGCAAGTCAGGGGTCAGGGGAGAAGCTGAGGCTGGAGATAAAAATCAAGGTGTCATGAGCAGGTCAATGGCGTTTAAGACCAAGAGTCTTGAGATTAGTTAGGACGTTTGGAGAGAAGAGGTCCAAGGACTGAGCTCTGGTGCTTCCCAGAAATGTAGGGTTCTGGGAGTTGAGAAGAAACCACCAAAAGAAAGAGATAACCGAAAGTGTATGTCATTCCCTAGCTTAGAAAACAGCACGTCTCACGGCAGGTGCTCAATAAATGACAGCCAGTACAATTAAGAAGTCCAGGGGAAGCCGGATGGCTCAGCGGGGTTAAGTGCTTGCTTTACAGCCCCAGGGACCGAGGATCGAGTCCCGGGCCCCACCTGTGTGGAACCATGTGCTGAACGGGGTTGTGCTTCCCATGCAGGAGGCCCCCAGTTCAGTTCTTGCCCCCTGGTTCTGGCTCTGGCTCGAGGGGGTGCACCTCCCATGTGGGAGGTCCCCAGCCCAGCTCCCGCCCTGTGCAGCCCCCACTCACCTGTGTGGAATGACGAAACCATGTTGAAAACTGATGACATACAATGATGGAGACAGCTCTGGACCTTCCCCCTTTTCTCTCTCTCTCTCTCTCTCTGTCAAAAACAATAAAATAAATCTTAAAAAAAAAAAAGTCCAGACAAAGGAAAACTGTTCATGCCATCCATTTAGCAAAGAGCAATTGCTGTGAAGGGTGTTGGTAAGATCCTACTGCAGGTGGTGGGGCACGAGAGAAGGGGAGGGAAAAACTAGAGACTGAAAATGTTTTCAAGAAGGTGCTTGGCTACAAATGTTTCAGACATTTAGAAATTCTGTCTGAGGATCTCAGATCGTATGTTCAGGTTTTTCACTAGATCTTCCTGAGAGCCAAGCTTTCTGAAAGTCTGGCCACAGGGGTCAGAGGTGCAGCTCTCTGGAAAAATGCCACACTTCACGTTAAACCTACAACAGTGTAATTTCTCAGAGGTTCAGTCACTAGAGGCCAACATCCCGTAGGACTTTTCTTCTTTTTAATCGTCTCTCTTTTGTATTGTGCTGGTTGAATGGAGCCTCATCTCAACCTTGTGGGAGGTCCCTAACGATCGGGGCATTGCCCACGTGCTTGAAATTGTCCCCTGGTCTAAGGGCTCACAGTCATATCAGTCTACTCCTCTAATTTCTGACATAAATAAGGAAATGTATATACTATACTAGTACATTGGTTGTCAAGGTCAAAGTTAACTCGTATTCTTTAATCATACCTACCACACTCACCAACTTGGATGTGTCAGGCAGAAGTCATTCGCTTTGGCTTCAGACACAAAACAGGCCTTTTGAGTCTCCAGACATGCCAGTGTCTGTGGTGGGCAGACAGAGGTGAGTAGGGCATGACCCTTGCCATCAAATGACCTACCTGGTTGGAGAGGGTAGGTGATTAGACAGTCTGAAACCCTGTGCTAGCGTGGGACAGGCTGGTGAGTGTCAGAGCATACACGAGGGGCATCTCACAGGATCAAATGTGTGCTGTGGATGTTCCTTTAATGTGTTCATTCCAGAGTGAAGCAGTATAGATGGAACCAAGACATGCAGTATAGATGGAGCTAGTGAAAAGTGGTCAATGGAGCAAAGTAAAAAAGTAGAGAAAGTGAGGTGAGGGTGAAGACAAGGTGGGGGGCGGGGGGGAGGAGGTAGAGACAACCAGCAGATTAACGTAGGCCTTCTTGAGCCAGAAATGAGGGATGGGATAGGGGCAGAGATGAGGAGGAGGTGAGTGGCAGAGGTCTTAGAATTCCATCTTCCAGCCGGGGGATGACCTGGTGGTATGTGCATGCTAGAAACTTCCTTCTGGGGGCTGTGTGGAGGATGGATTTTCAATGGACAAACAGGCATGGAGACACCTAGGAAGCGATTGGAAACGTTCTTCCCTACTCCCAGGTCTTGCTGTTAAAACTTTCCCCAACTTATTTTGAAATGACACAGTTCAAAAATGGTCACTTACAAATGGTAGAGGAAGAAGAAGGGGAAATAAATGCCATAAGTAGTTTCTAAATTTTTCTCCTGACAATTCACTTAATTTTATATTTCATAATGTAAAGGTTACAATTATTTATTTTATGCATGAAGAATAAAATTAGGTAAAAGAAACATACAGCAATATAAAGCATTTGCTCTGTGAACTGTATCTCATGTGGTCTCTGACAACGTCCTGACTTAAGTGTGATTTTCACCCCCATTCTACAGATTTGAAAACTGGGGCTTCTCAATAATAACTTCCTTGCCCAGGGTTACTTCGCTGGGATATGATTTGAACCCAAGTGCTCTGAGTTCAGGTTCTTTATACTCTTAAATATATATGACATATATATGTTAAGATAGCATATTTCATGTTATTGAAGAAAAACAGCAAGAATGCAGAAATGCGGTATGTTTCCAAATTACTTAAATGACTAGTGACTTTGAAGAAAACAAAACTATCTCAAAAATTTGTCAACATTCTATTGAATATGACTTAACCACTACCAATTTCTGTTCACTTTTGTCAGGAAAAAAGGAAATGATCCTTTCATTTTCTGCTTTAGATCAAAATGAATCCTGTTCACAATAGAAACCCAAGTTGTAAATAGGTATTACAGTTAAGTCAGACATCACAAGCTTATTTTGAGGTAAAAATGAAATGGATTCAAAGTAGATTCTTAAGCAATGATTGCAATAAAAATCGACCTAATATGGAAAGGAATGTGGTCCAGGCTTGTCCATCTTGTACCCCTGCCAGATGGACATAAAACTCAGTATTTTGAGTGGATCACATACTATAAACCCAGATTTTGACTATGTGGAGCTTTCAGATCCATTCCCTGACTAGCTAGTGCTTCTGGGTACACCTGTTATAAGAGAGAACTAGAAGAAGAAAAAAGGAGCCTAATCCTTGATAAAAGCTTCCTGGTGGCGGCTGTCAGGTTCTCAAAGGAAACATGAAGGCTCCTCAGATAATGATCCAGTTTGTTTAACATGCAGCACTTGAGATATGCTCAGAATGCAACGTGCTCTCTAGCTGCCTCTGCCCCTTTCAATTGCATTTCCTGATTCTGGTCTCCACCTGGGGACAGGCACTTGATGGGTTCTGGTGAACCTTCTGCTCACCCTTAAAAAAAAAAGAAACCACTCGTTTACATTTGCTAATTAGGATGCCATCAGTCCGGGAAGCCTGGCAGCACTTTAATCTTTCACGAGTGGCACAGGCTGGCTCTCCCCAGGAATTTCCGGGGCGTTTTGGCACTAGACCCCTCCCCCATCGCGAGGCTCACGGCACTGCCCACTGGCCATGCCCCCTTCTCAGACCCGCTTGCTCCCGGAGCCCAGTCCCTGCCCAGGCTGTCTTCCAGAGCAGAGCATAAGAGAGCTCTCTCTTCTCCATGGTGCGCTCTGGCCTCCTGCACCCCAACATGCTTGGGGCGTGCAAGTGCATTTCCACACATTGACTTGTTCCTACCTCCACCATCAGTGACTATTCTGTCACTTTTGCCCCCTGGAGTTCTGGGACCCCATTTTGTAGCCGGCAACCTGCGTCCTGGCAACCCTGTGGAAGCCTGGAGTGTGGATTCAGAATCTCCTCAGCAAAACTGCTGACCGCGCCCCCTCCCACCTGTCAGACGACCTCCATCGGCATAGAGACCCGGGACTCCGAAATGATGCGCGGATGTTCCTTTGTACGGTCACTTTACACAGCATCTCATGACACATGTTGGTGTCTGATACTTGTCCACTGTGTCCAGGTCCGGTGACAACAAAAAGAGGTCGTACTAACATCCCATTGCTTCACATTAGTGGCTGGGTCTGGAACGAAAGATTTGGGGTGCTAGATCACCCCAAAGGCCTTTCTGATTTCTTCTCAATTCACAGAAATGAATACCTTCTCTCCCCTTCCTACCACATGGCAACCTTGCTAGTTAAAATGGGATGAACAGATCATTTTTGTTGTTCTTTTGTAGGAAAGCTGCTTCTTTACATGGACTTCTGTCAAGGCCTTGCCCATATTATAGATACTTCCTTGATTTTCATCATGCTTTAATGTAACTGAGAAAATATAAATTCGGAAAATTATAATGTATTTGGGATAAGAGTTCAAGAAGGCATACTTGGTTCACTCATTACCCCCACTCCTACTGTGTCTCAGACCCTCTGAAAAAAAAAGTACAGAATTACAACAAGGAATGAAGTTATCTGAGAAAGGATACAGAAGGCAGAGGCCCATTGTGGGTGTCACCAACAAGCGAGCCTCTTTAGGAATTTTCTAGAAAGTAAAGTAGATAGGAGTGATACTCAGTAAAAACATCGACTTTTCTCCCAAGAATTTGCTCTGTCATCACAGCAGAGGTGGGCTGATTGTCCTCAGTGAATTCTTGGACAGGCACGTGGGTCAGAGTTGAGCTTGGGGCCCGGGAACAAGTGTGAGGCTACAGATGAAGGGATCTATTGAAACTCAGGGCTTGCGACATTTCTAAGTTGGCTGCCTCCTCCCACTCACGTACCCTCTCTCCTGCCAACATGGTTCCGTGTAGCCAGGGCCCACCCCGAGGACAAGAACAGGAACACGTGCCTGACGAAACTGAACAAACTATCTGAGAAATTTAGACTTTGGTTACGGCTGCACGTGGCCCGATTTCATACAGGCATGTGGGCTGGTGGACTGGTAGGGGGCTTGGGACTGCACCCCACCTTCTCTTTCTGAAGGAAGCTACCAGCCCAAATGCCCCAGACACCCTGTCACACCTTCAGGGACACACAGAGGGAAACACTTCTGTGTACATCAGCAGTGTCCAGCCTTTTGGCTTCCCAGGGCCACATTGGAAGAAGAAGAATTTTCTTGGGCCACACATAAAATACACTGGTGCTAATGAGCTAATACAACAAATTAAAAAAAGAAATCACAAAAAAAAGTTTATAAGGTTTTAAGAATTTGTGTTGGGCCGCAATCAAAGCCGTCCTGGCCTGCAGGTTGGACATGTCTGATATAGATTTTGTAGGAGAAGAAGCTGCCGCCAGGTTTTCTTTCTCAGGTTTGATAAATTAGCAAGGATTACTGAAGAATTAGGTAGAATTAGTGGCATAAAAAAAGAAATAGAAACATGAACTGCCTCTCAGAAGAAACAGTGATAATTTCCAGAATAAAGGAGATTAAAAACAACAAGCCAAAGCTCTAGGTTCAGTAGAGAAGGCTTTAAGAAGATCTTGTGTTTATTAAGAAAAAACTGGATGATAGGCAAGAGGATCAAAGAACAAGGAAATCTTTCTCAGCCACAAAAATATAACTACCCAAATTGAAAAACAAACAAACAAACAAACAAACAAACAACAACAAAAATATTGATAGAATAATTGGAAAATGGTCAAGGAGCTCACTTGGGAGGTAAAACATAAAGGGAAAGAGACAGAAGAGATACAGATAATGCTGAAAGAGCTGGAGAGAAGCAAGTTAGCAATGAATTAATATGGAAACCTGTGCCTTCAAAGGAAATACCCTATGTGCGGAGTGGAACATAATTGATAGTCTGCATCATGAAATGTTAAAGCACTAACATGCTATCTCTGGGGAGAGAGAAAACAGACGCCACCTGACTTCCAGTGTCACTGAATGAAGAACAACAATCCAGTGGTGCTTTTGAAGGTCTAGGGGAAATAACTAGAATGAAGCCCCAGGGCAATGACCACAAGTCCCAGAGGGAAAGAAGGGCAGGACAGCTTGGCAGCAGGCTAGCAAGCAGGGCAAGGTGGGCCTGGACATGGGAATAGAGACAGTCAGGAATGTGGCCTTGAGTTCCAAAGAATCCGGGTCATTTTAATATGTCAGGACAGAACAAGTCAAAGAATGAATAAGGATAATGAGTTTAGTTGCCGATGAAAAAGAAAAAGTTGTTCTGTTCCCCTGAGGCCCACCAGCACAGGAGGCCGTGGTTTGGAACGTGGCTTTAGCGGCTAGGCAGACGTGGATACATAACTTGGTTCCATTGCTTACTAGGTCTGCGGCATTGGACAGGTGTTTACTGAGCACCTGTTTGGGGCCAGGCATCCTACTGGGTGTTGGGTCCACACCTGTGAACAACAGAGGCCAAAGGAAACTAGGGATGATTTTGACCGAGTGGACTGGAGGGGCCCCTTGAATTCTGGCTTGCTATGTAAATAGTTTCAAACAGACTTGCTCTTGTAGATTTTTCATGTTTGGCTGTCTAAACAGACAGTGCCTGGGCCCACGGGTGCTATGTCTTCACAGAACGGGAGCCCGCACTGAACCTCAAATGATACCTGCATTTCCTGGTGTTTCTGGCTTCTACCTTTTAGCTCGCCTTACGTGGACTGACAATGTGTTCAAGAAGTCAAAATTCCCCTCAGAAGACATGCTTCCGTTTAATAATGGATGTAGAAAATGGAAGTCAGTGTGCATTTCCCTTCAGAATGAAAAATTATAACCCACCCCCCATACCCACACAGGCACACACACGTACACAGGCGTTTATTCAGGTCTTACGCTCAGCTGGGTAGAGCAGCTAATGCCACTGTGCCTCCATGCCTGAGTCCCAGAGCTGGTTATTGTTGACATGGCCACGAACAGCCCCCTTCATCTTGACAGCCTTGTAGCAGATGTGTAGTGTTTGGTTTTTTATGCGATGAGTCAACACACGTCGATGTCCACTCAAAAAGCATCACTAAATCACAGCTGCACCGTATGAACTGGTGGTTTAGTACTAACTTCTTTGCGTAAAAACAGCAGATGTTAAATGGGGTGAAAAAATTATCGCTCTCCGTCAGTCTCATCAGTGGTGCGTTGTCTTAGGGAATTCATGTTTTAATAAATATAATTGGTATTCAAGTCATAAATATTTATCTACAATTCAGTTACAGATTGGACTCTAAAATACACACACACACATGCACAAATATTAAAGATTTTAACCAGAAAAGAATCAAGAAACTATTTTCCTCCCAGAATTATTATACGACACAATTCCTCTCTTCTCAAACTCTTTTTTTATATGCCAAATAAGATGTTGAGTGAAATGCTAAAAACTTAATAAAGTGTTGATATAAAGAATTTGTAAAATGTAAATATAGAAAGCAACTAATTCATGAGGCTGTTTCTTTGCCATTTTTCTCCTATCAATTATGTTTTAATGGTGTCTTTTTTGAAATGATCACCAAGGCCCATTTGTGAGTGTTGGTGAAACATATAAAGCAGTAGGAAAATGATAGAGGGAGGATATGTTTTAAGTTTGCATTTTAGAAGCTAAATACTCTGTAAGTTTTGAAAAGAAATACGTGCAGCCTATTATGGTATATCTAATCCAGTCTGGGTAAAAAGGCCTGTGTATCAGATGCCAAGACGCACATCATCTTGGTTCACGTATTTTTCAAAATATTTGTTCCGGCTTATGGAGGACACCGCATACGTGAGCCTGGTTTTGTCTGATCAAACCCTTCTCCCTATCCAGACATTGAGAATTTCCTTTGCACCCTGTGATGGGCGAAACCACATACTCTAAAATGAAATGTGAGCTTCAGTCCCGCTAACAGTCAGCATTCCAGAAAGCAAAATGGAAACTGTGGTTTCTTGAAGCCAAAGCCTGTCTGTCTGTCCTGCTTTGTATCTCAACATAACAAAAAAATGATAGATCGGGATCATCATGTTCTGGGTTCTTTCCGTGGAAATATTCATAATTATCCACAGAAACTGGATCTGGAAGCCAGACCCCAGATGCCCTGCTCCGGCATTGCACTGATGGGGCATTGAGCAGCAGCTGCTGAGAAATAGAAGGAAACTCATTGAATTTTATCCTCTTTGTTGATAAAGAAGAGGGTCTGTGTGAATATGAGACTGGCCATTGACAACTCTGGTAAGTGACTAATTAATAAAGCACCAAGTCATAGATTGCTCTGCATCAGTAGTAAATTAGGACAAGAAGAAGATATGGGTGAGCCAATCTCCCCATCCATCCCACCCAGGATGCTGCTGCTTAAAAGCTGCCCCCCACCCACAGAGATGGGGGTTGGGAGCAAATTTAACTAGGGGGCTGCTCCTGGGGTAAAATTAACATTTACACATTCCACTTTTTTTACAGATTAATGTCAAAAGACCTTAGTTACAAGCCTGAAGTCAAAGTCTGTCCTGGGCAAAGATAACTACAATTCAAAATCCACCCGCTGCCCATTGCTTATTCTGCCCCGTCTTAGCTGAGAAGGATTTGGGGTGCCTGGGTCAAGTCTTTCTGAGTCTTTTCACCAGCTTGGGTTGGCAGTGTCCCTTTAATGATTGCAGTTACTTGTAGAACGATTCCTAAGAGTTCACAGGACACACAATGTCACAGCAGGGACCCCTCCCTCACCTGATACAGAAAATCAGGCTTTGCCAGAGAACTTGTCAGAACCTGATGTGGCATCAGGGCACTCACCTGCATGTGGCCTTTTGAGAAACCCTGAAATACATGGTCGGGACATGCAGAGCTACTCTCTCCGGCCCCTGAGATGAGAAGCCAAACACAGGTTTGGGGAACAGGTGCCAAACCACCGTTTACTTATTGTGGGCCACTCATACCGGCACCTTCTTAGGACACTACGTTTCCGCAGGCTCTTCTTGAACTTGCAGCTGTGTGTGAGTGGTGACGCAGTGCACACCATTCACTGCACTGGAGACGCAAAGCCACGTGACCTTCAGCTGAAAATGAACGTGGCGATGGCCCATCCTAAAAATGCAGGGACTCCAACGGAGCACATTTCACTCCATCACAACCATCTCATTGCTTTCCACCTGCTTTTCTGTCCCCAAAAAGAACTGGACAAAAGCAGCCAGATTTCCTAACAGGTTGGGAAGAGATGTTTGTGGGTAGAGAGAAAGTACAGGAACAGGGTGTATGCTTTTGTATAAGAAATCAAATCGCATGGGCACACTTATTGCTGTGGCCTGGCCCGTGACTTTGGCCTTTAAATTATTCTCCCTGGAAAGTCTTTGAGTTTCAGTAGATTGCAGAATTCATTTGGTGAGAGGTGTGGTGAGGTTTCATAATTGCAGTTAGTTGTGTTGGTAATCTCATCAGGCACGTTACACTGACAAGTCCTTGTGGGATTTGTCCCTTGTCAGAGATGGCATGAGCATTCAGGTTATCCATGATAACGGCAAAGCTGTAGTCAGTCAGTATAATATACGTGATAATCCAGGACTTATGAAATTGATGAAACAGGAGGGAATTTTTTTTCCTTCCAATACAGACTTATCAAAGCCTCCTTTCATATCATCCGATGTCAGGTGGCCTGTTGCATTGAATTATTAGGTTGCAATGGAATTTTATCATTGAATACATATGTATACAAAATGTTTTTGCTGGCTGCTTGAGTTCTGGTTAACAGAGAGTCTACTTAAGATTTATCCAGCATCTACCAGTCCCTATGGGTGCTGGTTAACTGAGAGTCTACTGTACTAATCTCCTAAACATTAGTCTGAAATATTACTACTAGCCTATATACAAAATGTGTCCATATATTTTAACATTTATAACAACTTAAGATGTCAAACTAATTCAGTGAATTAATAGTCATGCAAATGAGATTTGGTGCATGAATTTGGCTCAGGAGACACAGGAAATATTTTCAGGTCCTTTAAATACAGAAATTAATTTGTGAATTAGCAGAGGAGTAGGAAGTAGAGTTTGGAATTTTGATTGTCCAATGCAGAAGTCAAGAGTAAAATAAATAAAGCTTTATTATGGTGAAGTATCCCTCAGGTGTGAGTTGTAATATTGGAATGTCTCAGCCATTTACTTAGCATGCATTTATGGTAAAGTAATGTTAACCAAAATTCAGTTACTTTCTGTATTTCTGAAAGTGCTGATTTGCTGATGCCATATTTTGCCCTCAAATTTATTGTTAGTGTGTATCAAACTGGACTTTTTAAGAGGTTCAAAGTCCACAAAATGAGTGTTTTAAAGCCATAAACTATCGCAGAGTGAAGGCTGCCTGTCGGCATGGGTCGCACACCCCAGAAACAGGTATTCCGCGAGGGGGCAGGTGCAGTGGGGGTTTGTGAGGAGAAAATCTGCTGCTATCCGGGCTTCACACACCTCTGTAATAGTCTGCCTTGCCCTTCAAAGATGTAGTTCACTAATAAACATCAGTTCATGAACTTGGCAAACTGTTTTGAACACCTGAACCCCTAGACTTGACTTTGGACTTTCCTTCATTGCACAGCAAACGTATAGCGCTCCATCTGAAGACAGCACTTATCTCTATCACCTGTTCACAGATGTGTGGCGTCTGCTTGCTGTGACCCAGTGACCGCTGTGTCATTTAGGCCCTTTTTCTCCTTTCATTTCTTTGCAGATGCGCGTTTGAAACTGGCTCCCAGGTTTCTTGTGAACAGCTCAAGGGCAGTTTGTCTTTAAGCACCTAAAACTGACATTTCCAAACGAAAGCATGCAAACAAGTGCATTTGCATAGTATTAGAGAGTCATAAATTATATAGTATAGAAACATAAGAATGTGATTGGGTCCTAATGAAAAACAGAATGAATTTGTTTCGTTCCACTCAATCATCTGCCATATCCTGGTAGTAAATGATATTTGAAGAAAGTAAGCAATGATCAATTGAGGGTCATAACACATTGGATACTTCTTTTGTGTACATATGCCTGTCTCCTCTCTACTGTACTGGGGACAGAATGGCTCTCATTCTGATCCCTGCTAGGATTATGAGGCGTGGGGGTACCCATTGAATGCAGACTGCCACTCCCTGCTAGGATGGACTGGAAGAAACCCAAATTTGGGGGGATTACATTCAGGAACCAGCATTTCAAATTGTCCGCCAGGTGATTCTTTGGGGAATAAGCAGAGATCTGAGAATTAATCATGTTCTAAGGAGTGAACATTTAAAGGCAAAAAATACGTAGACGTATTTGAGCTGAATCTTCAATCACCCAATTCTCGTGAGTGTGAAGTTGATGGTGAGCCCTGACTCCAGCTCCCCCATAGGGGTTGCTGGTGTATATGGTGTTGCCTGCAGAGAAGCGGGGCATGTTCCGGGTCTAGCGCCCACCACTCTCCGGGGTCCCACCTGTTTACCCTCTGAGCCCCTGGAGCTCATACCTCCCTCTCTGTCACAGAACTGAACCCTTTTCTGTCCCTCCTACCACCGGTGCCATAGCTGAGTGGCCAAAGTGGCTTCCGAGCCCTCTGAGCACCCACTCAGGTCGGCTGTAGCCACATGAGCCAGTGACTGGGATCTTGTGACAGATGGTGACTTTTGTAGAGCACCTGTCCCGGGCCGGGTCCTATGTTCGTTTGTAGGCTCTCTCCTGTCCTGCAGACTCCTGGACCTACAGAAGGCATGGTCTGCACCGAGCACCCACAGGGCTGTTCCGATGACCTGTGGCTCTCCTGAGCCACAACCTCTCTCAGCCTGTACACCGGGCATTCGTGTTCAAACCCCTTGACCTCTGAGTCACATCACAGGTGAGAATTCCTGCCGCCCGAGCTCTCTAGAGCAAACGTTGTCATGTGAAGAGGGGGAGAAGGCAGAGTAAAACCGTGTGATGGCATTGACATGTTGACGTTAGGTGATGAGAGTGCTGTTGTGGAAGTTGGTCCTGAAGTGCCACACGGGTACAAGCGTCCCGGTCGCATGAGCTCTGTCTGCAATGGTAGGGAGAGCTTGCTGCAGGTCAGCTGGTCCGGGGAACCTGCTTTCCCTCTTCCTTTGACGCAGCCATGTTTCCATTGCACTTTGTCACCCGCAGTTCAGCACCCTCAGCCCGGTCAAGGTGAGGCTCTCAGAATTTTTTCCAACAACATCACCATCCTGGAGGTCTATGGCATCTTGAACTAATCACAATGTCTCCAGCCTTTTTTTTTCTTAGAATCAGCAAATACATACATCACCTTATGACATTTGGAGCCTATGCCCAGAAGAGGTGGTGAGAGAATTGTTTTCTGGAAATGGCCCCAAATGAAATAGATCTCGTTAGTACGGGTCTGATCGGTTCTTTCTTGAGCTCGAGTAGTAGAAGGCATGACTTCCAGAACTGGCACTTGTCACCTCTGATTCCTTGCCTCTCTTCTTTCTCCTAATTCTCTGTGTTGTATGCTGATAACTGTGCCCACCCGTGAACAATCGAAACCTTGTCACTGGATCAAAAGGAGTATAAACAATGCTTCTTTTAGCACTATCTCATTCAGTGCTATGCATAATGCTTAAATATGCGAACGTATTTTGCAGAATGTTTCCACTGGGAAACACTGTGAACTTACAGATTTATCAAGAGCATGCTAATAAAAAAGTATAGCGTACTATTCAAATATTTAATAATTCTAAATTATATTTTTTCTTTATATCAGTCATAGAAAGTCTGATACCCACAGAGGTAGACCTTAAGAGTCCTGTCCCTTGCCTAGGACCACTGGCCATTAATTTCCGATTAAGGGTATACTAGTAAAAATGTTCTCCCACCCAGCAAATGTTTATAAGAGGATTGTCACATACACCTTGAGATCACGTCACCACTTAAAAGATCAACAGGTCCTTTCATTCCCCATCATTAGATGTTTTTAGAGGCTTAGAGTCAAGGAGCAGTGATAAAGTTACAGCTATAAATCTGCCAATGATTGACAGCTTTTATTTAACTAGAGAATATTTAGATACACCATTAACTCTTGAATAACATGGGTTGACCTGTGTAGGTTCACTTATACACAGTTTTTTCATCTCATAATCAGATTACATAAACACATGGTATTTGGTACATATGGTACTGTAAATATGGTATCTTATGATTTTCTTAACATTTTCTCATCTTTAGCTTCCTTTAGTGTAAAAATACAGTATATAATACATGAAACCTGCAAAATACATGTTAATCCACTGTTTATGTTATCAGAAAGGCTCTGATCAACAGTCAGCCACGAGTACATAAGTTTTGGGGTGTCAAAAATTACACAAGAATTCTTGACTGTGGCTTGACTTGTCAGTGCCCCAACCCCCATGGTGTTTGAGGGTCAGCAGTAATGACAATTTCCTTTGACACTTGTAAGTCTTCAGTGGCATTGTCAAAACTCCCAGAAGTAGGAAGAGTTGACAGCAGGAACTCATGGAATGTCAGACTTAAAATATATTCCTGGAAGACGTGAGCATGAGCTAATGTTCAGTGTGATGTTGGCATGCAATCAGTCCCATGCAAAGAACCTAATTATGCAAAACAGTTCTTTTGGACCTGTCATTCGTCTGAATGCTATCGAAATCAGGATTCATTTAATTACTAGCAAAATGAAAGGTAAGGGATGTGCCTGCCCTATTCGATCCTTAAATCATTCCATGATTTTGATGAACACAATGCACAGACATCTCAGCCCTGCTCCAGTCATTCAGAAACCCTCCGTTTTCTGTTTGTTTGCGTTTCAAGCAGCCCATGTAAAATAGATCTGCGAAACAGTTATCTGTGGGCAATGGCAATGCTTGTGAATGGCATTTTGCTCAAACATGCTAGATAAGAATATTAAAATCCTTGTGGTTAGATGATGCTGAAGAAGGAGGCTGCCTCATCATGGAGCGCTGAGGATTTGGGCTTGAAAGGGACCACCAGGAAGGACTCGGACCAGCAGCACAGAGGTGAAGCTGTCCACAGATCCCACCAAGGTCAACGGGTTCCAGCGCCCTGTGGCTTTAGGCTGGAGTGGAAGCTGTTTGAAGGCAGGTGACAGCCACATCCTAGCATACCATGTGGTGTCTGCATAGCTGGTTTAGCGGAAGGGTCTTTCCTAAAATCAGCTGCAGCCTCACTTTGGTTCTCACACATTCTGTACTGACTGTTGTCAGATAGGACCTTCTGTCCTTTATTCCGCATGTCCTTCATGGTCCCTAGCTGTCTTCTGCCCCATCTGCCTTCATGGAACTTCTGCTTCTGTGATTCCCACTGTACCTCCAACAAAATGCTGGCTGTCAGTCACTTCTTTCTTGTGTCAGCTGCACCTCTGAGCCCTCCTAAAAGTTTGTTTCCCCATGTGTAGAGGTTCCCTGGTCCACACCATTGCTTTATAGCCACACCCCTTCCCAGACCGTGCAAGGACCTGACACGTGTAAGGATTTACAGCTACCCCACGGCAAGGGATGTGTAGCCTCCGTTTATAAATTAAACCGATTACCGGCAATCATCTGTACCTTCTTCACAGCAAGGCAGACTGCATGCCGATGCTTCAATTTGGAGGGTAAGATAAGGTGACCAGATTTTAACATTGGTAAAGCGGGACACCATTGACCGGGGGAGGGAGGGGGTTCTTTTTTTTTTTCTTTCTTTTTTTTTTTTATTATTATTTTATTTTTTATTGTTAAATATAATGGGGTGGCATTGGTTGGTAACAATCAGTTTCCAGATGTACAAGTCCCCATCACATCATTCTTGCATTGCACCATGTGCCCACCACCCAGAATCAGCTTCCCTTCCATCACCATGCATCTGGTGCCCACTCCCACCTCCCCCTAGGGAGGGGGTTCTTGATTAAAAATTGGGTCTGTCTCCCGCCGTTCCCTAGCTTGTCGTGCATTCTTTCCAAACATCGGGACTTTTTTAAAACGCCACGGGACGCGGGACAAATTGTTAAAAATCGCAACTGTCCCGCCAAAAGCGGGACGTCTGGTCACCTTAGGGTAAGAGTCAAGGAAAATATAACTTGAAAACACTTTGCTTTAAAACCTGCTTCCCTCAGGGACTTGGGCTGTTGTGGGCTGAACATTGTGGCTCATTTGTTGGTCAGGGAAAAACTGCCGATGGGAACCAACTCCAGCTCACGTTTCAGGAACATCAGGTTGCCTTGCCGTCACCGTGGCTTATTCATTTGCGTATGACTTTCATCATTTCTGTTGTAAAAGTAAGGTGCAAGGATTGTGGCATAGTAAGAGGTTTCTAGGTTTAACGGTCTGCCGGGTCCCTTTAGTGAGGAAGCCAGCGACATTCGTTAGGCTGAGAAAAAGGAGGTGTCACTGGGCAGATTGATCTCTGAATCGCTATCATCCTTGTAGGGAGATCAGGTGTGGAAGCAAATTGGGGCAGCTGAAGGGTGCCAATAAGCTGATCAGCTTGGCAGATCGATGGCATTTCATGTTATTTATTGTACTTTCTGCAGCTTCCAAATATATATATATATCGAGTGCATCAGTGATAAAACCAGTTTGGTTGGAATGTTGGCCGGGTCTTATTGTCCCCTGTTCTTTCCTTTCAGCTGGGTCCCGGGCCTCGTACAGTAGCCAGCACAGCCACCTGGGCCCCGAGTTGAGGGCCCTGCAGTCCCCTGAGCATCACATAGACCCCATCTATGAAGACCGCGTCTATCAGAAGCCCCCCATGAGGAGTCTCAGCCAGAGCCAGGGGGACCCGCTGCCGCCAGCACACCCCGGCACCTACCGCACGAGCACAGGTGTGTACTCACAACCCCCATCGGGGGCCTTGGGGGTGGGGCCTGGTCAAGAACTCACAGACCACTCCCTTGTGAAAGGGGTGTGTGTGTGTGAGAGACAGAGCAAGAGAGAGCATGTGAATGTGTGTGTGTGTGCGTGTGTGTGTGTGTGTGTGTCCTCTCTGCCCACAAGCATTAGGACCTGCTGCTATCATTACTGTCTGTGATGATGATATTATACAAACTAAGCCTGCCTCCAGTTTAGCTCCCTGAGTAGGTTGTGAATGAATGAAGTCCCAAGGGGGCTCTAAGCTTATTTTGTCAAACAGTCAAATTGAAGGAAGCAGTACTAATTTTTTGTACATCATTATTAGTGTATTTTGCGACTGTAAGTACTGAGAGGAAGCACAGTCATTATACAGGGCGTAGAAGGCATATGCCTAATGCTGATGAGTGTTTCTTAATGATGTAGAGTTAACCTATTTGGCAAGCTAGGAGAAGAAACCTATTTACTAAAAAGGTCACCTATTTTGTATATTATTTCATACACGCTATTAGGTTGAATTGTAGCAAATTATTATTTAAAGGTTGGATATTGGCCACTGCCTAAAGTTCAATCAACTAGATAGCGCTCCTGGAATAAATATAAATTTTGAATTGAACACCACCCCTGGCCACATGAAGAAAGACAAGTGTTTTCCCAGAATATGTAGCCATTTGCAAAATAACTGGTCAAATGTCATGATTAAGTGCACTGGAGAAAACTTATCTAACTGTAAAACCACTATAACTGAAAAGACATTGAGGATAGCACTTAGGAAGACTCACATTGCTGAGTAAACTTAAACATTAGGTAGCTGATCCTCCTAATTGGTCTAGGCTTTGGGATGCAGGGCTGTTCCCCTTCAAACTGTTGCAGCTTCTAGTTACATGAAGTAGAGCATACCAATTTTGTTAAACTGCATTATGATACTAAATTACACGTTTTGAAACCCAAGCCAGCTAAGTGGCTTTTATAGTTGATTATTGATATTTACATTTCAATATTTCACTGCAGCATAGGGAAGGAGGCGCAAAATACTCTTTATTTTATATTTGACATCGTAAATGCCGTCCAGTGCTAATTATACATATCATGGTTTAGTTGGAAAAGAATACCCATTTATTCTTCTGTCAGAATCTCTCTCACATTCAGCCCCCTCCATCCCTTCCTGTCTGAGGTTGGGCTATTTTTAACATTTAGTTTGTTGCATATTATTAACTAAGGTAATTTGATTTCCATTCATCCCTTATAAAAGACAAAGATAACCTCCCTAATGGTCAGTATCTAATTTGAATAAAAACTGACAACCAAGGGAGTTATGTTGATGATTCTCTGTTCTGCATTCCTATGCTCTTAGAATTGTCTTCTTAATAAACTTCTAGAGGGTTTATTAATGAAACATTAGCTACCATAAGAAAAAGAAATACCTCATTCATCTATGTCAACTTGAGACAGAGGAAGACATTCATTCTTTTCAAAAACAAAACTGTAGAGTTTTCTCTAAGCCAGCAGTCGGCCAACCATGGCTCATGGGCCAGACCTAGCTAGCCGCCAGCTTCAGTTGCCCTCGTGAGCTAAGGAAGGTTATTACATTTCCAAATGATTTACCATCGAAAGAGGGATACTAGACTGTGGTACGTAAAATGTTTATAAATCTAACTTTCAGTGAAGTTACTGGGATTCGGACAGCGGCACCCATTCACCGGGTACCATCTGGGGCCACTGTTCCACTTCTGCAGCCAAATGCATTGTAGCCATGCACCGAGCATTGCGCTTCTAAAGCCTCACGTTCTCTAAGCCGGCCATGGAGAACCGTCCTGCGTGAACGAGGGGCATCTTTCTTTGCTGCTTCCTGGAGGGAGACCTGCAGTGCCCTCCGTGGGGACGCTTACACGTGTCCTTCCAGATGGGAACACCTGTTGTCCGGGGTCTTTCTCAGGGGCCGTGATCCTGGCCCGGGCGCAGATCTGCTAAGCTGTGACGTCCTATGTCCCAAACTCCATCCCCTCCCGCACTTTGCAACTTAAGTGCTTTTGAGGAAATAGGTTGATTTAGTCAACACTATGGACATTTCCAGAAGTTCAGGAATGGCTCCTGTGGGTGACAGGGAAAGAAGTCACCTCTCTGCTGCTCCTAAGCATGAAACCACAAGCTCTCTGTCCCCTCCACCCAGGTTGTTATTTCTGCACTTAATTTGTTTCCTTTCAAATCCTCACACTTCCCCAGCCAACCCTGTGGCTCCTGGAACTTTTATCAGACCCCGCGTGTCTAGAAAATGCCTTTAATATGGGTAGAGCTAGGTCTTCTACTTATAAATTATATACATATGACACAATATTATTAAAATATTTCTAATGAAAGTCAAGATTAAAAATTCATATAAGAAAACATTGCAAGGTTGCTGTCTCCTATCCTAGGGACATGTTGCACACGCCCTGGGTTGTGCACGCCCCACCCTGGGGACCATTGTACAGATCTTTAAGAGGTTCCAGGGCCAAAGCAAATACCCACGCTCCTTAGGAGAAGAGGACACGCCTTATGAGGCCCTTTAGATGGGGAGTTTGCAGGGGCCCCTAGCTTTTGGCTCGGATTGGTGACCGAGTGGCTGGAGCTACCAGTAGTATGTGTCTGCTGCTAAGAGGCCATTGGCTGGCGTTCCTTTAGTTGAGTCCCTACAGCATGTCCATGTGATTCCCCAGGGAGAGTGGGGCGGGCTGGGGAACTAGAGGCCAGCTGCCCCTCTTTGCGGAGTCCGCACTTGGGAATGAAGGCAGGTGAACTTGCCTGCACGATGAGGGAATAACTGGAAGATGCCACAGTATCAAGCAGATGAGACGGGTTGACCCAATGTACGTTGTCCATGGCGACTTTCAGGCCCTGCTCTCAACGCTTCCAACGTGCTTTTGAATCCCCAGAACCACCCTGTGAAGGAGGCCGTCATAATGCTCACTCTACAGATCAGAATCCTGAGGCACAGAGAGACTGGGTCGTTTGCCTAAAGCCACACAGGTTGTATGGAGCCAGTGTTTAAGCCTCCACAGCCAGGCAGTCTTGCCTCACAACCTAGGCTCTTAACTGTCATCGTGGCTGTGTGACTGTGCATTTGTCAAAGTGGGAACACAAAATACACATACGTGTGTTTTCATCAGTAGGCCTTCGTGACTTTCTATCTCGTGCTAATCATACGATGTCTATTGAAGACACTCCCAGAGCTAGAGGCACCAGCAGATCCAAAGAAACTTAATTCTACTGCTGCCCTCAAGCGTGTTCAGTTTCGTGTCACAGAAAGTCATAAACATGAAAAATTAACCGGCAGTGGAAGGCAATATCTTAGAGCTAAATGAATATTCCAGACAAAATTGAAGACGGCATTATTAATAAAAACGCTGAACAATGCATCATGTGTTTCCTTCCCTGGAAAACATGTCACTTAAGGTTATGCCACCCCTCACCCCTCCCTAGGCTGCCTTCCTCGGGGTTCTTGGACGGGAGTGGGGGTGTGGGAGGGTGCGGGTTTTTCATCCACACCCACCTTAGGTGATTGAGGGTGCAGCTATGCTGCGAGCCAGCTCTGGTTCCCGTCTGGGCTCTGTGGTCACGCCCCTGTCCCCGGCCTGCTCAGCTCTGTGCTGACCCCATCCCTGGGCCTGCTTAGTCTAAACACCATGGAGGCTATCCTGAGTAGTAGACTATTCTAGAGCTGAGAGATACACGAGGCGATGACTGCATCAAAGAAACGGCTGCAGACGTTGAAGATGAGACGCGGTGAAGCTCCCTAGACATCCCACCAAGCGGGCTTTCTCGGCCTGGGTCCTGACCCTCCCCCTCCCACCACCTTTTTCCATCTCTCTTCTTGGCCTTCCTTCTCCTTCTCTCCTTCTCGGCTGCCACAGTAAGCCACTCACCCCCATGGCTTTATTGTGAAGGCTGATGTAAATAAATCTCAGACACAGCTCAGATGGGGAGCACAGTCTGCCTTTGGAAATTAGGAAAAGGTTCTCTAGTTTAGGCGATAGAGCGCTCCTAACCATAACGATCGAGACCTGAACATGGATACCTGCATGCGTATACATTTGTGTACGTGTTAGAGGGTTAGGGTGAGCAAATCCCACTCCCCACCTCTCTTCGACTCCAGGCTTGCTGATGGTGAAACATAGCAACATGGGAAATCAGTAGGACTTTGTTCAGCTGAGCGGGCACTGTGTTGGCCACAGCTGGGCCGGAGAACACGGTCAGAAGAGGGTCTCTGCCCCGCGGACCCCAGACCTTTCTCTAGACCTCAAGCTCAGCCACCCCTGCCCCCGCCCAGCCACAGCAAGAGAAGGAATGCAGGGCTGTCTCCACTCAGGCCCCCAGAGGGCTGGCTCTGAGCAAGGCCCTCTCGCCTCCCTGGACCCAGTTGTGTCTTTAGGAAGGAGGTGGTAAAATCCACCTGATTCAGTACAAACCACCAAATCAGCAGTGGTCCTTTCACCACACGTGATGGTCCTACTCCTGTGGAGCCATTCAGTGGGGGAAGAGACAGACAGACTGGCCGCTGTCCCTGCTCTCTCCCTGGGCAGGGACACAGAACTGTGTGATGGGCCCCGGGAAAAAGCAGGCCGGCGAGTCAGATGGCAGCATGAATACCCCCACTTGCTTTTAGAGATTGATCAGCCTAACGCCGGAGGCTTCATCTTGCATGATGAAAATTTAAAGAGGCACTTTTAACTAGGGTGTCTGTTTAAATAAAACATCCCTTTCATCTGCGTTGCGACTTGTCAACACCGGAGCTTGTACAATGGGTGCAGCCCTTGGAGGGGTCTGGGAGCCTCCTGGACTTGCTTATGGTAAAGTCTATTAAGCAGAAACTAAATAACACAGAACACATCAATGACTGTCAACGTCGGGGTCATTTCATTAACACAGACACTTGACTCTGACAACCCCTGAAACACACCTTTTTAAACTAGAGAAAAAGACCAATATCTGCTGTGATGATAGACACGTGAATTTTCTTTTGGATAAACGTGATTCTAAATGAGTGCAGAAAACAAGCTTTGCATGATGAAAGTGTCAGCTTGTGATAAAGAAGGCATTATTGTAGATACGTTGCAAGAAGAAAAAATGCTAAATATCTTTATAAGGTTGACAAGTATTGCAACATAAAAAGAAGAAATAATGTGGTAAAAAATATTGCATGTGAGAAGAAAATGTTTTAAAGAAACGGTAATCGCCAGTGTTCAATAAAGGTCTAGAAGCATTGCATAGAACCTTCATATTCATAAAATTTTATTACCGTTCCTCCACAATATATAAATAACATTTTCAATTAAAATCATCATTTGAGGCCACAAAAATGTGGAATATTAGGAGTCTATTACTTATGAAATGCCATTACTTCAAACTGTAAAAACGATGGCTTCTCATTAGAGCAAGTCAAATTAGATCCTCTATAACTTCTCAGTTAAAATTTTTACCTCTTTTATTTAAAAAGCCAGAGACACAGTCTTACCCAATTGGGAATGCTCAATGAACTTAATAATACATATTATCTTAAAACCATAAGAGGCTTCAGATGTTTACCTGTATCAACTCACCTAAAATAAAAAGTCTAATTATAGCTGAAGGAAGACAGGGTAGAACAGATCAGTGTCAAAACTCAGAAATGTGAACATCAACTTCAATCATAATGATCCCGTTAGTACTAAAAATTCTGCATTAAATCCCTCTTCCTACAAAGATAATAACACATGATGTTCAAAGCTTATGTTAAACTGAATATTTTCCCATTGAGTTTAGCGTGGATTGGCCTGTGCAGAGTACAGACCATTGCAAGACCCTTACAATTCAGTTCTAAGTGACAACACTGTTGGAAATATGGTGGATTGGGTGCAAGAGGCTCCTCATTCCTAACGTCATAGAGTTGGACTCTTGAAGAATGCGCAGGCCATGTTCTTGGGCCCACGGCCACCTAAGCCATGATTGTTTTCTGAGCTTGCAGACGGAACACATATTATTTAATTAGCTTACTGCGTGCTTAATTTTTTTATTTAACGTGTAAATGTTTTTTGGTTTTCTATTTCTGTATATACAAATAGACCTAAAACCAAAGAAAAATAATGTCAAAACATAGCTAAATATTTTTTTCTTCCTTTTCTTCTTCCCCTGTATATTCTTTCTAAACTCTGTGCTAGATTCTTGTATTTTATTCTGTTCTCCGTTTTTCCTTTGTCAGTAAATATTGCATGTAACAACCTGTCACCAGCCCAGTACCTACGGAATATTTGACTTTATTAAAAGGATCCCCATTCCCCTCTTCAAACTATAACACGTAAAACATATATTTTTTTACGTTTACTACACACTACATTTTTATTTGTGCAATTCCACAGAAAACAAATAATTTCATGAACCACGTAGATGTGGGGTGAAGTATCAAGTCACCGCTGAAGAGGCTCCTTCTAAATTGGCCCCTGATGAGCCCAGCATTGTGACCCATTGAACTCTGAGAGCTCGTTGAGGAGAGATGCACTGTTTGCAGGGCCAGGGAACAGAGGAGTGTTCCCATGTTCCCAGAGCTGAGGAGGCACCTTCCACTTCTAACGTTTGCCACGAGCAGGGCCAATTGAATAGTCATCCTACAAGGCGGGTGATTGGGCCAACAGAGCTCTAAAACGCAACTAAGAGAAAACAGGACAGGAATGAAAGGAAGTTCTGTTCTAACAGAAAGTATTAGTAGTGTGACCAACATCCGCTCATCTGTACTCTCCGGCAGCCATTGTTTGCATAGTAAGTCACACCAAGGTCTTAACAGGCAGGGCAAAAGGGAGAAGAATTTAATCTTTACGTGGTGAAATCATTTTTTTCTTCTTATGTCATGCTTGAAAGCATAAGGCATTACGTTGTTACATTACTGATGGTTAAGTTTGAGGCATAGTATGGTCTCACATTTTTCTTTTATGTAGTCTATTTTTCTCCCCATTCATATTGGTATTTTACATTATTTTCATTGCATTGATGAGTCCCTAACTTATTTCAAATTTGTAAGTACCAATTTGATTTTATATTTTGAAATTCTCATCAGCTATCTTATATACTGTGACCTAAAAAACATTTAATCTGTAGATTCAGGAACAATACTTCTGAAGGGCCATTTGTCCAGTGCCACAGATGTGATTTTGATTTTTTAATATGATCTTTTGGAAAAGTTGTTTACTCATCTTAGATTTCATAGCTCAGCCTTTTGTTTCTTACTATAGTGATGTCACTGATTAAACTAAGACTCAAATACCTTAGAATAAAATGAAGACAAGTGTATGTATTCCTGTTCTTTGATTTTTTATTTACTTTTTTTTTTATTGTTGAATTTATTGGGGTGACATTGGTTGGTATCAATTACATAGTTTTTAGGTGTACAATTCTACATCACATTGTTTATGCATTGTGTTAAGTGCTCACCATCCAGAATCAGCTCTCTTTGATTTTTGTAGAAAGGAACAAAGTTCGATTTTTCTGCATAAAGAATTTTTGCTATAGTTTTGCTGTAGATCTTAAATTCAATTTAATGAGACGTGGTGTAAGTTAGTGAACACACCAATTTGTAATCATTTTTTTTCAATATAATCGGTCGTTAATTCTTATTCTAAACCCATCTTGTCTCTGTAACTTTAGTGGACATTTCCCTTACTTCCAGGGCTCTCATTGCCCTGAGCTTTTTCACCATGCGAGGTAATTCAGTAACATGAATCTTTGAGGTTTTGAGTCTAAACTCAAAGGTTTAGACTTTTGAGTTCAGAGGCTTCTGTTCCTTCTCTGTCCGGTGCCAGGCACACTCGGGCAAGTTCCATGATCTCTCTGTGCCTCAGTTTCCCATCTGCAAGTGAGAACATGGTGTTTGCTCTCTGAAGTTCACACAAGAGCTGTGAAGTGTGATACCCAATGGGAAGGGCCTTTCACCCCACTGTGATATGTACAGTCTCCTTTTCTGACATCAGTTGATTTCCGTATCATTAATAGTAATAATTATAATAGCTCATTTGCTTAACTTTTTCTAAATATTAGGAATTTATACTTCTCATTCATTTAGGCAAAGAACAGTCCCAGGAGGCCATGTAATTCACTTTATAATCAGGAAGCGAGAGCTTAGAGAGCTCAGTTAACATGTCCAATGCCAAGAACAGACCAAAAGGCCCAGTTGTGAACCCAGTTTTCTAAAGTCAGAAACCAAGCTCTGGATAAATTTTGTTGTATTTCCCCTAGAAAGCCAAAGTGAAATATTATACAAATATGAGCCTAATAATAGTTATAAACTTTCTTCTACCTTTTCTTTCTTATATTCTGAGATGTTGCCTTTCTCTTTCTGCTTAACTGCATTTCACACACTCTTTTCACATTTGGCACCATGTGCATTATAGTCCTCATAATTTTGTGTCTGTTACTGGGAGTGTTTTTCTTCAATTTCTCTTGACATATTCTCTTTTAATTTGTGGTCCTTAGAGAGTGTCTTGGTGTGTGAGTCAAGCTGCTAGCCTTACCTATCCTTTTCCTTTTTTTTTTTTAACATGTTTCTTTAGATTTCAATAATATTTCCTTATCGATGCCATTTTATCCTCTTTCTGTTAATCATTGTATTTATTGTAATGGTGAGTAAATTGGCATAGAAATTGATTTATTTTCTGATATTGGTAACCATTTTCAGAAAGCTTAGAGGTAGATATTTTGTTTCCTGAGTGAAAAAAAAAATGCATTTATCTGAAAAATGTCAGGTTTCTTAGTTTTTCCCTTTTGCCCTTGATTTGCTGGCAAGCTAATCACAACTCTTCTAGAAAATGACATTGTGTTTACCTCTGTGCATTTTCTCTTCGAAGAGCAGGGTTATACCTGGCCTAAAATTTATAGCCCTGACACAATATTAAAAAAAGTATTGTTCATGAACTTTTAAAACATGAAGTTTAAATAAACATGTTTTTGAGAAAATATAAATCCTCCAGGAATTGCATAAAGGCATAAGAGAACTTAATGTTTAATAGTCTACTTTGTTCATATTGAAACTTCAAGCATTAGAGCAGCCTTCATCATTCCAAAAGACTGCTTCTCTAGGATTACACAGACTTTTTGTTTACAAAGTTTTTCTGAATATTTTTCTAGTTTTTATTATGTCATGGTACCTATTTTTTTAATTTTGGTTATTATAAAATTAAGTATTAAAAGTTTATTGGAAATGAGAAGCACTGAACTCTTAATTAAAAACTGGTTCTCGGTATTGGAATGTATTAATATTCCTCATGTTCACTGTGCTGGTTATTTTTGTCATTTCAACTCAGTTTCCTTAACTTTTTTTTAACGATTGTTTTCTCAGTGTGACATAATTTCTTTTGTGTATGATTTGGCGCATATGTCGCTTAATATAAGAGAGGATACATTAAGCTCTATCATCTACCAAGAAGCGCTCACGAAGTCAAAGTTGTGGGGGGAGATTTATAATTAGAACCTAATGCCATCTATGAATATCTGAAAGAACCCACAATATAAATGGGCATTCTGGACCCAAGACATGGCTGTAGTTTGGATGTATCCTGATCTACAATGCCGGAAGGAAATATCCTTTCTAAAATTGACCATGCCCAATAATTGATGCACCAGTTAATAACTGCTCACATTCTATTGATATGAAAGTTGCTATTTTCATTGTATAGGTCAACTTTAAACCTTAGACGTCAACTATTATTGAGATCCAGAAAAATCTCAAAAATCATGACACGAAACAAACTTAAAAAAAAACAAAAAAAAAACATCAAGATCGGCCAGGACACAAAAAAACTGAAAATCAGTGTGGAAATAAACTGGTTTAATAATTGGTGTTAGATCTTCTGAGAACAAGTTAGAGGAATTGAAAAGATGCACATATTCTAGAGAAGCCAAGTCAGCTCTTTATTTTGCCTGTCACAGTTGGGCTGGTCCTCACCTTCCTGCCCACCTCCCCTTATACCAGGTATCTTTGTTACAGTGACAGCTTCATTGAATAGAGGCACATGAAAATTTGGAGGGAGTTATTCTGCAGGAACTAGAGCAGTTCTGGGGTGTAGTGCTGTAGTACTAATTAGGGGATTACAAGCCCCACCTCTGTCTTCCTGCACCCCATGCGCACATTCTCTCCACTTTTTCTTATTTTATTCAGAAATATTACTAGATTCTGCCATGTGTAATGACTTTCCATGCATAATGTGCACCCATGTTCTGGGCCCACACTTTCAAGGGAAAAAGCTTTCATTTTCATTTTTTAATTCAAATTCTTATTTTATTTTTTTATATTTAGGTACTTGCTTTTTGTATTCTAAAGAAATTTTAGCATTTATTTTTAAACATATGAGAGTACAAGAAATTTTACATAACATGTAATAACAAAACACAAAAACCAATACAAGGTCAGGGATAAGGGAGGCGAGCAGGAGAGAAGGGACAGGGACAGACAGGGCTGCGAATCCTGACCCAGAGCCCAGCAGAAGAGGGAGAGAGCTGGGAGCCTGGGAACACGGGCCAAAACACAGCCCCGGGGGCGCTGGAAGCCAAGAGTTGACAAGGGCAGAGGCGCAGGAGCCTGAAACAGCATGACCCTGGACAAGTTGGGGCCCAAGCCAAGGCGATTATCGTATTCCAGGGTATTATTTTTTATACAGATATTGTTATTGATTCCTAGAGGTACATTTTTAATTCATAAGCATAAATAAAAAATTAAAAACATTTCTATAGATACGGAATTAGTACTACCCATGTATAATACATGCCCTTATTTTCCCCTCACAAATTTGGGCAAAAACGTGTGCATGATACATGGCAAAATACAGTAACGACATTACTGAATTTGTTTAACACCCTTAATAAATTTAATGTAACGTCACGTGAACAAACATTGTCTGAGTTTTCTCAATGTGAACCATAATGAACTGTCCGTGATTCCCTAGAAAACAGCCCCTGTGTATGTTCTGGGTTTGAGTTTCACAGAGTTCACGTTTAAGAATAACAAGCCTTCTTTTGGATGTTATTAAGCCATAAACACACAACACATGCCTTTCCCCTTATTGCTGGGAAGTTCATTTCTGAAGTCACGTGCTAATTATCACTTTAACTGGATAACATGGAATATGTGTGTTCAAATATGACCAATTATATTTTTACTCTTTCAAATCCTTGTTTTTGTTGTTTTATTTATGTGTATAATTGCTCCCTCTGCCTAGACCTGGTTAACCGTTTCTGTGAGCAGATCCTCAATTTTTTACTTTGTCCCTACTTTCCTGTCCTAGCCCCATCTTCCCCTGGTGTCGACTCCGTCCCCTTGCAGCGCACAGGCAGCCAGCATGGTCCCCAGAATGCCACCGCGGCCACCTTCCAGAGGGCCAGCTACGCCGCGGGCCCAACCTCCAGTTACGCGGACCCCTACCGACAGCTACAGTATTGTCCCTCCGTTGAGTCTCCGTACAGCAAGTCCGGCCCTACCCTCCCACCTGAAGGCACCTTGGCCAGATCCCCGTCCATCGATAGCATTCAGAAAGATCCCAGGTGGGTACAGCCTTTTCGTTTTCCTACCCATGTCTGAAGAGGTTTTCTAACCCGGCATTGTTACGACATGATTTTTCCTCCGTGAATTCATGCATTCATGTCGTGGGGGGAGTATTCAGGGGTTGACTTTGGTTGGGTTTGGTAATCTTTCATCTGAGTTGGAATATGAGTGTGGATCATGGATCCCTAATCTCTTGTGTGGTTCAACAGCACATAATACAGATGATCTTTTGGTGGGCACATCTGTAGGTGCTTGAAGTTTCAGCTAGTGGATAAGATCTAGAGCCGCTCTCGTTAATGCAAAGGAAATTGAGGGTTGGGAAGGAGCTCATTTGACTCCCAGTACCATGGACTGGGCATCTTCTCTTCTCAGTGGAAGAATGCTTTGTCACCGTGACTTTATCTACTTACCAGAGTGTAAAGTGGTCCACCTGCCAGGTTATACTACATACAGGCATTTAGAAAACCCATGTTGCTTTCATGTGTCTGTGTCTGAAAATAAACATGAGATTGAAGTTGTTCGAACCTTGATAAAAACTTGAATATAATGCAGTGAAGAAATTGTTCGTATCAAAAGGTGTTTCTTTGGGGCTTGATTTTTTTCAACAATGGCAGCAGATTTAGTGATGCTCTACTTCTGATGTTGGAATT
This sequence comes from Craseonycteris thonglongyai, assembly GCA_004027555.1. Classification (NCBI taxonomy): domain Eukaryota; kingdom Metazoa; phylum Chordata; class Mammalia; order Chiroptera; family Craseonycteridae; genus Craseonycteris; species Craseonycteris thonglongyai. Next base: position 58,401 of record PVKE010002212.1, read on the forward strand.
GAATTCCTGTAGAGTTAAATGGTACTTCATCCATAGCCAATTGATTTATGCTGACAGAGTGCCATATATATATATATATATATATGAGAGCTGTCCCCCCCTCCAAAATCCAGCCATTGTCAGTATAAAGAGAATGGGTACATGACTGGATACTTTCTGGACAGCCCAGATATAGAGATACGTATATACGTATACATGTATTACTATATCTGCATCTGTGAAGACCACGGATTTGTCAGAGTTCTGGTATCTTTGTAATGGGACATGCCTGTGGTTGTGAACTTGAAATTTGTCTTGAGTAATTGTCTCAGATAGAGCACACAAGTATTGTGTCGGGTTTGCACAGATAGCTTTGGGGGAAAAAAAGAAATCACATCTACAAACACAGAATGGGCCCATTTTATGGTATTTTTTGAGAAAGCTACTTTAGCAAAATTTCACCCCCCTGGAAGGGTCCATGTTAAATACTATATTGGGTGGAACCTCTGTTGTAAATGTGAATTGTAACAAAAGCTCACTGTTACCTACTAGAAACGGGAAGTGTACTTACTCTTGCATTGGGCAAAGCCCTACTTCTCCAGCTTTTCAGTCTCAGTGGCTGTCTCTGTAGTCGTGGTCCAAAAATCTGCTCACATCCTACATGCTCTCAGTATGTATAGATAGAATGTTCTTCGGATAACACTTTTGACACTCACTATTTTTAAATAATATTTTTGCAACAGAATAAGCATAAAGTCTTAAGAAATACTAAAAAGAAAATTAGATAATTAAATTGGCATTGCTTTATTTAACACTGTGTATTTGAATTGAGGATAAGGGCTTTATCTCCATTGGAAAGGTTTTAAATTTTCCTATTAGGGGAATTTGGCTTAATAAGAAACCAAACTTATATTTCTCTAGTTGTAGATAAGCTTCTTTATTCTTTACTGTGTATTAAATGCGTCTTATTTCACTAAGTGGCTTATCCCTTCCATTGTATATTACTGTCACTTTTACAGCCTTTTTCTTCTTTCTGTATCTTGTCACAGCTCTTAACCTTTTCAAGTTATGGATTATGCCACTTATATTTATTGAGTGCACAACATAAACCAAAAAAGAAAAACACTAATAAGTAATGTTAGCATGAATAACAGAATGCTGGCCACTAATCTTTTGTAAGTGTAAAATGTATATGCAGATCAGCATTATGTGAATTACAGATTGACTAAGCTCTTCGTAAGAATGCTAGACATTGGCCTTAAATACCGGTATGTGTTAATTCTAAAAAAAGAAATTGTACCACCATTCTCAACTCAGCTACAAAAGCACAACAGGAGAAGATCTAGAATCAGCAGTGGATTGTTGATTTGATATAAAAGGAAATAATAGCCTGGTGTTGTGCAAAATGGATGGAGGATACCATGCAATCAGGCCTTGTTTGTAGAGTTTCCTTCATAAAACACTGCCTGTGTTAAAGTGTTCAGATTTAATGGAGAGGCATCCTGAATCTAAATTTCAAGCCCCAAATCTAATAATTCTCTTATGACAGGATTTTTGCATCTTCCTTCAAATGATCAAATTTGATTCTCCCCAGGTGACTATTACTAGAACTAATGTGCTTAACTTCTGGGCTTCACAAATGTTTATTTTGGCATTACAGCTAATGATGTAAACTTTCTCAGTTTATACTTTTTTTAGCTTCCCTACATATGTTTTTAAAGAGACTGTGTTAAAGTTTTATTCAATCATTAAATACCAGACCATGTAAGTCTCTTTACTGTTACAAACAGCTTCGTAGCACAATGCTCCAAGTACTTTTACTTACATCTTTCATGTAACTCTTCTTTGTGGGAGGAAACTGATATCCCCATATGCTGTGCCTTACATAAGTGGAGAATCGGAGTGTTAAGTGACTTACTATCACATTGCTGACAGGTGGGTACGCGGGCGAAAACCCACACTTTTTAGGACTCTGGGGCACATATTGGTGTGAACATTTTTGTTTCCTTAAAAAAAAAGAAAAGAAAATGAAAGAATATGATCATATCTCTGACGATTTTTTTTTGGATGATGGAGTACCGCTCTCTGTGTGTAGGAGTTGGAAAGAGTAAAAGAAATTATGCAAATTGTCTAAGGAGGTCTAGTCTCTGATAATTGCTTATTGAATGTGTAGGTTTTGTTTTATGTTTCATTTCTTTTCTTTATAAATAGCCACCATATTCTTCTTGTAGTGTCTCTCCTCTATTAAAGAGTTTTAGTATTCTTCAATGGGAAGTTTTCAAGCAAATTGTGCATTTTAAAATAAGAATTTGAAAACAAGAAAGCCTCAATACAGTCATTAGGCTTGAAACCAGAGATTCGCGTTAGCTCTTAATTCCTCTAATCTACGGAAAATGAAAGGATTGGTTCAGAAAGGTTGGATTTTTCTCTCTTGCTTGGCTCAGTCATAGAGATAATTGCAAAACTTCGGTCTTTTCACTTTTAATTGCCCCCATTCTGTACTCTGACAAAGAATGCATGGAAACCTTTTATACAAGAGACAGTAAAAATCTAATTTCTTTTTTAAAGTCAGCAATCACTTTGAAAATGTTTATATATATCTAGATATATATATATATTTTACTTTACAACCACATTCACTGAGGTTCTGGGGTTTTTTTGTTGTTGTTTGGTGTTCTGTTAATTGCATGTGATCTTCCATAAAATGTGAATCTCTTAAGAATTGTTTTTGTGGCTAATATATTTTCATATTATGTCAAATATTGGGTTTTATAAACACTTGTTTTTAAGTATATAGGTCAAAAATAAGTCTTTAAATTACATGAAAGACATTTCACTGATGCTGGAAGTGATAAGTCAGAGCATCCTTACTTTGAAATTGTGATTAGTGAAATAACTAGGGAAAAATAAAGCAAGACTGGTATACCTGGGTTTACTTAAGGCACTATAACTGCTCTTGTCTATGAAAGGATAAAGATTTAGGTAGGACACTTGTTGGCATAACTTCATGCGTAGGTTGTGGCAGGAATAGCATCTTCTAATCATGCTTGATCCCATGCCAAGATACGGTGCTCCTTGATGTACACACTCATAAAAACAATTTTTCAAACATACTTAAGGAATCTAAGTTATTGCAAACACAATTACATTAGAACTCTATATTCTGTTTGTTATTCAACATAACAGAGAAGTAAATACAATGGCACATCTTTATTGCTGAATTTGGGCCCAAATTAACAAATACGTTTTCAGTTGGCTGTCAGATTTGTACAGCATGTTTTGTTTCAAGCCCTGATATTTGACCAGTAATATAAAAATGTGCACTTTTAAGGAATTACCTAGCGCATTTCTACTATATTTTATCTGCCGCTTTTAAAATATCAGTAAAATTATTTTATTACTGGATATTATACTATTAAATGTTATTAAGTAATACTGCTTATAAATAACTTATCATCAGATAAACCTGGGTTAAGAATATTTTCCAAATTTTCTTCCTTCATTGTTTTCCTACTCAGTTATAAAAGCACACATACAGCATATAGTGAATTGAATGCTTAAGCAAAAAAAATATATAGCAGAAAAATGCTTTTTAACAGGTGAAGATTTGAAAAGATTTTTAGATCTTTGTTAAATTGTAAAGCACTATTATGTAAATGAAGTAACATGGTGGAAGTGTTTTCAAGGAAAGGTATATAATAGTTGTCATAGTCTAGTTCTCTTGGGTGGTGAATCTCTGGGGAATTTACGTTTCACTTCAAATGCCCAATAATATAAATTTACAAAATTAGAGAACTGGAGAACTTGGTTCCCTAACAGAAGCACCATCCATCACCATCGCTGTGAGAACATTGAAAAAGTACATCTGGGTGTCTGCTTAAGTGTTTCACAGGCATCCGCACAGCTCCACTCAGCCTTTTGAAAGCTACATGCTGCTTCATGAGACCTGTGCTTCTCAGACCACGTGGCCAGTTCTTAGCTCAAAGAACTCCCTCTCATATTCTTCTGCTTCTACGCTTGATCTATGCCAAAAGGCCAAGAAATGGTTATTCTTCCACTTCTGCTGCTGTAACTACGGAAACCCTGTGTCCTATTTAGCATATCTCATTTAATTCATCCTCAAAGCCAGCTTTGCTCATTCTACCACAAGCAACCTTCTGAAATCCCCTTTGGTCATTTCTGTTACAAACCAGTTGTACTATTCCTCTTGATGTCCTAAGTCACTTTTCTTCACCATCTGACTTTGCACATTTACTGGAGGGGAACAATGGAACACTTAAAACTTGTATTGTCTTACATGGCAGGTGGTAGCTGACTATCAGTTTGTGACTAATGGGAATTAATTTCCATTGCTTCTGGAAATGTTTTGCAGCTAATAGTGCTCATTAATTTAGAAGAAATGACATCTATAGAGATAAAATTAGCATTTTATAGTAAGAAAAAATACATTTTGAGCTGAAATTCCCATTGCTTGTGAAATGTTACAGCTTGAGAAGTCTGGTAATGTGAATTCTTTCATCTATTGAAGATCATGTTCAACTACCTTCTCTGGGTCAAGTGTGTTCTAGATCCAGGTAATTCTATTAAGAAGAACATGGGGATGTGAAGGAGGAAGAATAAGGAGAAAAGGAGAGAAAGAAAGAAGACGGCAATGAATGGGATGCTCAGTAAGAAAGATTCCTGCAATACAGAAGATTATGTCAGGTCTGGGCAAGACGTCGGTCACGGTCCACCGGTGGACTGCCAAGCAAATTTGGGGGTGACCACCTTAATTAAAAAAACAGTGTTGTAGTGGATGCCACATTATGCCAGGGCCTAGCAGCTAGGCAGCTAAAAGTAGAAGAAACACATTTTTCGCACTCACACGTACAGCTGCTAGAGTCAAGAATCAGCTCTTCACAATTGAGACATCTATATGTACTTGAACAAGCAAAATTAAATATCTAGTGGACCTTGGTACTTGGAGAAAATTAGAAGTTGCCCTTGCCTTGAAACAGTCTGCCCAGGCCTGTTTTCTGTACTTACATACATCTCGCCAAGCGAGATGACACATGTGTCCTCACTTAAAATTTTGTACTACATTGTGGCCCACAGGTCACCAGTTTTGGGGGCCATTGTAGAGATGAAATCATCCAACCAAGCAAACTTTGATTGTGTTTGATAACTGGGCCCCTTGCAGACAAGCCCTTGAAGTAAGGTCCTGCCTCAGTTTACCCTCAGCTGCACCAGAGCGATTCAGGGGTGGTTCCCACTGACTTCAAAACAGCACAGTGATTGCCACCACTTTTAGAATTCAAACACTAGATACAGATCAAAAGAGATACAGGGTGCCAGCATGGATTGGCCAGCCCTGTACTTTGTAAATGTCCTCCTCCAACCACATGTGTGGGAAAGGCAGATATGAAATAACCTTGGAATGTAGGACAGCCTTTTCAATTGCATCAAAGAGGCCTTATGAAGAAAGCAAAGTGGGTTTCAGACCAGTGTTTGGAAACCACTGGCTTAGAAGCCGCAGTGTGACAGAAATCGCTTCTCTGAACAAGTGAGTAATGTACAATCAGCTTAAGGTACTCACCTATGTCCCAGTGAATATGGAAACGATGCCCTGGCTTTTTATCTTGTTTACTTTGCTTGTGTATACTGTCTGAATGTATTTGCTGAGTGACTTGATGACTAGAATTATGATATTACTTGTGTTCTCATATATTCCAAAGCAATGGCAGCATTCTGAAGTTGTCATTGTTTCTGGAAAATCTCTGTAGCTAGCATATGCTATGGAATTAATGGTAGCAAGGTTTGTGGTAGCTAGTGGCTGGGTGCCCCACTTCCTGGTGTTCACCCATTTGAGTTGTCCCCTCCCACACTGAATCAGGCTGCCTGTGTGACCAGCAGAATGTGCAAAAGTGACAGCATGTGACTTCTGGAGGTAAGGAAGCCAGTTCCACATCTCACAACACTCATGCAGCCCTGAGAGAGACCCACAGGGTTGAGGGACCAGCTCGCCCACCATGTGAATGAACCACTTTCCGAAGCTGGTCTCCCCATGCCTGTCACACCTTTGGGTCTTCTAGCTTCGGTCCCAGACATTGTGGAACAGAGACACATCACCCTGTGTTCCCTGTCTTGAATTCCTGTGTGAGGAAACTATGCGATAGCAAATGATGATGGCTGTCTCTGGCTGTTGAGTTGTGAGATGATTCATGATGCCTTATCTGACTTGTCATCTCACCAACGTTATCGACTGTCTTTCCAATACCTCCTAAATATCTCCTGTGAAACTTCCTTTTGCCTTTTCTTCTTTAAAAGAACCCCAAAGTAAAAACAACCCAAACATCTATTGACAGACGAATGGATAAACAAAATGTGATCTATGCATATACAGTGGAGTATGATTCAGCCTGAAAAGAGGAAGGAAATTCTGATAAATGCTACAATGTGGATGAATCTTGAAGACATCATGCAAAGTGAAATGAGCCATTCACAAACGGACAAATACTGTATGATTCCAGTTACGTGTCACAAGCATAGAGACAGAAATTAGAATACTGGTTACCAGGAGCTGGGGGGCGGGTAGGGAGTTAGTGTTTAATGGATACAGAGTTTCATTTTTTTTTTTTAAATATTTATTTATTTATTTATTTTATTTTTGACAGGGAGAGAGAGATACAGAGACAGAGAGAGAACTGAACTGGGGGAGCTCCCAGTTCAGCACATGGTTCCGCACGGGCCCGGGCCGGGACTCGACCCCCGGTCCCCGGTGCTGCAAAGTGAGCGCTTAACCCACTGAGCCATCCCGGCTTCCCCCAGAGTTTCATTTTTGAAAGATGAAAGAAGTCTGGGACGAGATGGTACCCCGAGGGTTGCACAGAAATGCTGATATACTTAATGCCATTGAACTGTGCACTTCAAAAATGATAAATTTTATGTTATGTATAGATTACCACAATAAAAAGAAAATCAAAGAAAGGAAAAAAGAGAAGAGCCAGCAAAAGGCAGTCCAAGTACTGACTATTCTTACAGAGAGAAGCCGAGGTCATATGGAGGAGCAGCCGGTGAGGGTCACCCAGACAGTGTGACTCCAAGGATCCTGAAGCTGACCCCTTGCAAAACAATGTCTTCACTACTTTGTAGGTCAGTCCAGATCCCATTGTGTGCAGAATATGCACAATGTCATATCCCATGTATTCCTTGCCAATATATTACCTAAGTTCTGTAATCTCTTGCCCACATTTTCTTAGGATTAAGGAATAGTAATATATTACTATAATATATTACCTCATATATTAGCTATTTGACTCAGTTAAAATAATGGACGTGAAGCAGCTTTTCTAAGTTGATGGCACAATATTATTCTATAGAATAAAAAGAGTTATTCATATTATTTGAGAAATTGTGTCTTATTGTAATCCATTTTAAATATGTTCATTCTTTCATCCAGCAAATATTGAGTAGCAGCAGCCACCAGGCACTGTTCTGGACATGAGAAACTTGTATAGGAAAGAAGAGATAGGAATATTAGCTACGAAATAAATAGGAAATAGTCTCATTTAAAATCATGTAGACTTGACAGTAAGTCAAATTTGAACTGAAACTATCTATGACAGTTTTATTAAAAGTTGCCCTTAGTAGCAGAGTCTACCAGCGGCCCTGTAGTTATATTTTAATCACCTCAGATGCTCCTGCTAAACTTTTTGGTTGCAGGGCCAAAGTTCTGTTTCATGACTTCTATGGGTAAGTCCTCCTTACGCTGAAGATGAAGGCAACAACTGATCCCTCACAGCCCTGAGTCCAAAAGCCTTCAACCAACTCAAAGAAAGCAAACGGGAGTAAAACATGCATCCCCTTTCTCCCAGAAGCCAGCAGAATTTCTGTTTCTGTCTCATGTTGACAATGACATCCACTTTATTTCAAGGTGGGCTATTTTATATTAGAAAATAACTCCTTAAGATAAGTGGCAGTTAGCATCTATATTGCAGGAAAAGTGCTTCTAACATTAACAAAGAAAAGATAAAACATGGGCTCTTAAATAAACAGAAATGTTTCCGCGGGGCACCTTCCAAGATATTTTTTGCGTTTTGTTTTGAAGATCACCAGAACATTAGCAGATGTAAAGTTAGCATAAATTGGCAACCTGAAAGTAATAGGTGATATTGCTGTTATTGTAAAAGTGGCCATTAGGAACACAAACATGGCAGTGTCGGCTAAGCAATGTGTGTGCAATGGAATCCACACACACACAGAGGCTGGACCAGCTCTGTTTAAGTAACCGTGAACACTTGGTGACTATAAATTTTGATCTGTATCCATTAGAAAAGAAAGGTGTTTGTTCGATTACCCTGCACTGTTGCTTTCATAAAAATGAAGGCTGGCGAAGCCGGGATGGCTCAGCGGGTTAAGCGCTCGCTTTGAAGCCCCGGGGACTGAGGATCGAATCCCGGCCCCGGCCCATGCAGACCCATATGTTGAACTGGGCTGTGCCCCCTGTTCAGTTCTTGCCGGGACCTATGCAGGAGGCTCCCCACCCAGTTCCTGCCCTGCGCAGCCCCGTGCCCACCTGTGGAGTGAAACTATATGGAAAACTAATGTCAACTATGGAGACTGCTCTGGGCCCTCCTCCTTCTCTCTGTCCGTCTTCTCTCTGTCTCTGTCTCTTTGTTTCTCAAAAATCAATAAAATACAATGTCACCCCAATAAATTTAATAATAAATAAAAAACCCAAACCCAAAAGTCTAAAAAAAAAAAAAAATCAATAAAATAAATCTTTAAAAAATGAAGGCAAAGCACACAACAGGTGACAGGACCCTGGCGTTCTCCATGGAACGTGCATATCACTGAAGCCCTTGGCATCTCCCGAGGCACCTGTATATAACTCGCTGCCACATCAGCTCGTTCACTGCCGTGAGCACTCACAGATCGCCAGGAATAAAAATGCACGCTGGTCATCTCCATCAATAGGAGCTTGTTGTAAGTCTCCCGAGGCCTATGAAAGGGACAGGAAGCCGCTTTCATTGAGAACCAGGTCACGGGCCTGGGTACAAAAGCGGCTTTGGGGCCACAGCAGGAACTCCGAGTATGGCGCAGAGAAGTGAGCGGCTAGGATGCCGGGGACCCCTGCCCCTGCCTCCCTGTGCCCTCCTCCTCGCTGCCTTCTCCCTTCGCACTGACTGCCAGAGCTGCCGTTGTGCCCCACTTCGGCCCTGGTCTCTTTCTGTGTCTCTCCCATTGTGTGTCACTCTACAGTGACTTGAATTCAAACGTGCTCAAGAGAGCTGCTGAAGTGTGTCACCCTCCAGCCCAAATTCACACATTCGGTGCGCAGTCACCGGTACCTCAGAACATAACTTTATTTGGAGAGAAGGTCTTTGGAGAGGTGATGAAGTTAAAATGAGACTATCAGGGTAGAGCTCTAGTCTGATCTGCCTGGTGTCCTTCTAAGAGATGAGGCCACATGAGGGCACAGGGAGGAGGTGACAGCTGTAAGACAACCAGCGAGGCCTCAGGAGAAAGCTAACGTGCTGGCACCTTGGTCTTGGACTTCCAGCCTCCGGAACTGTGAAAAAAACACATTTCCAGCCTGTGGTGGTTTGTGATGGCAGCCCTAGCAAACTGATGACTACGAGAGGCCATGTTTGACGCCGTGAGTGGGGGGTTCAGGATAAAATGTACTGGGCAGAGCTCACGAAACAGGCTGCCTCGTCGCCCCCCTTCCAGGCAGGGTTGCCTTTGGATCAGTGGGAACCCCAGTGGCATTCAAATGAATGGGATTCTACCATAATCTATGCGTGTGCACTCTCAGGGGAGGCCCTGAGGCATGTTAGCCACTCTCCACAGGCCCACCGAGGGGCAGCTTAGCTGGCCCGTCATTTTGCTCGTGTAGTTATTATACCTTCTGTGACGATGAATTTGGGTAGTGTTTCAAATACAACGTACAAGTCAACATACGAGTATAGACATTATCCTCTCTAAATTTGGACAGGTTGGTGAATATGAGAAGGCAGGTTTCTTTGGAAAAGACAGAGCTTGAAAAATAGGCGGCAGCAGGAAAAGAGGAAAATACGAGATGGATGGACTCGTAAGAGAAGCCGCGGGCAGGAGCCTGCAGGAGCTGAGCAGGGATGTGAGGACAGGACCCTGGGTGTCACTCATTCGTAGGGTCGCCAGGAGTCCCTCAGAGCTGACTCAATGGCACATAACAATAAGTTATAGATAATGAGATTACAAAAATAAAACTCAGGGTAGTTTTTACTAGTTTCACACATAAATCATTAAACATGAATAAATCAACATACTATAATAAATCACTAGTGCTTTGATAAATTAGATGTATCCACTTAAGAAAATAGATGCTTCCTTAAAGGCAAACAATCACTCTCTTCCCATCTCACTCCTTCGTTTTAAAAATCACTGAAATAGTGCATTCAGTCTCCCACATTTCAAATACTTAAAAGTTTACAAACACTGAAATGGGCAACAACTTCCAAACTTTCTAGCGCCTCTCTAGAGCCTGAGTATCCAAAGTATGGTACGAGATTGAGTGCTGGTTAGAAGTGCACTTCGAATCTGCACTTTAACACGATGTGGAGATGATTTCTATGCACTTTGAAGTCTTAGCCACTGATTTGTAGTCAGAAACTTCTCAGAAATATATACCTTATCTGATTTACTGCAGAAGTTAGAAATCAATCTGTGACATTAAGATGTGGCTTATATTCGACCTTCCTTATAAGTGTGATTTTTCTTCAGAAAAATGAGAGAAAGTGAGAGAGAGATGTGGGGGGGGGGGGCAGAGCAGGCTCCATACTTGTACATCATTGGTTGTGACATGGTTTCATCCCACACAGGTGGATGTGGGGCCACAGGGGGCAGGAACCAAACCAGGGGCCTCCCCCATGGGAGGCGAGAACCTTTGCTGCCATCCTGGTGGTTACCAACTGCACCGCAGTTCAGCATATGGGTTTACAGGGGCCAGATCCGGGATTCGATCCCCAGACCTCACGGTTACAAGGTAAACAGTCAACCGCAGAGCTATCCTTGCATCCTCAACAAGTGTGCTTTTTATTGAATTGTGATACTAATGGCATAATAAAGCACTGGGATCATTTGACATTTGGAGTCTTCGAGTTTTATTTCATGAAAAGTTTGGATTTAGGATCCTGGATATTCAACATAATTGATAATGTGGTCAACAAAACTTAAACTCGCTTTTCAGAATGTTGCAGTGTAAGTTTCTGAAGACATCATTTACTTTTTAAAACTTTCTCACAGTACCTATTCTCTTTGTTTCATATTTTTGCAAAATTTATCATGTGTCTCTGTTACCCTGAAACTTTCTTTCATTTACAGCATGTGACCTGGTGATCTTATTCTCTCAAAATACATAGACTGACTTTATTCCTTTAACCATGACACCCATAGTATAGATGTAACATAAGCTACTTAGTCTTTCCCTCATGGATTGTTTTCTAGTGCTTTTTCAGAGGAGCTTTCTCTTGGATTACTGATTATCCAGATGTTTTAGTTTGTGTGATGGTGCTATTCCCTTAAGCACCCCCAAAATTTCAATTTCTGATTGAGAGATTTCCAGCAATTCCATCCCCTTTTCTGTCCCCAGCCAAATCCTCCTGATGTCTCTTGTTTCTCCCATTAGGCCTTTCTCAGCTAGCTGAGTTCTTCTGAACTAACTGCGCTGAAGTTACTCAGACTAACTCAGGACATTGTTCTTTCCCCTGTCTTGGTGCTCACCTCTCTGCCCTTGGCCTTCTTCATCAGACCCAGTGTAACCCCATTACGGTTAGCCTCTCCTGATTCACTTCAGCCCGTGAAGCCTGAGACTCCTCAACATAGGTGTGGGCACTTGGTGCTCTGTACAGATTCAGCACTGACTTGGCCAACACCTCACGCATGACTGCTTTGGAGCAGTCACCTGTGTGGAGACCGATAGGAGACTCTTCTGTTCAGCCAGTGCATGCATCCAACAGGTTCCCGAGCTCACCCTACAGTGTGCGGCCCTTTGGAAGGGCAGAGTCCTGGATCACACCCCAAGACTGCATTTTATCAAGACCTCCCAGAAATTCATTTTGCCTTAAAGTTTAAAAAAGCCCTGGTCTGAAGGCCAGTACCCAAGCATTTTTGTTTTCTTCGTCACTAATAAAAGGCCTTAATATTGCTCTCACAGTGTTGTGGAGTTTGCACTCCCAGTGAAGAATTGGGCTATGCTGTCAGGAAACGTGGGTGTCTAGAGACAGTACATTCCAGGCCACTGACTTTCAGGCTGTGTCCCGAGGGTGGGGGTCACGGAACATTCCGAAGCAGTCAGTTTCAAGACACTCATCTGCACCAATATCTGTCTGCCCTTTGTGCATTCTTTCCTTTCTACTTCCCTTGCACTGTTTCTCTCCCTTCTCTTTACAAATAAAGGCCAACCACATACACATCCCAAACCTCACTGGGTATTTATGTGGCCAAAGCTTTTAATAGTTGCATCTATAAAAGCCAACTATAGAAAGACTGGTATTGACCTCTCTCATTCTAGCAAAAGATAACATTCATTCCTGGATACATAAAGTTGTTTTGTTTTTTTTAACCCCACACCCATTCCAATAAGGGATGCATTTTCAATGAAAAATATTTGTTTTATGTTTAATAATGGTGTGTCAAAACGTGTATGCTTTAATGATCACCCATGTTTTGATCAGTTATGTGCTAATAATACCCCTGATGATTACTCAAGCCAAAAGAAGAAATTAACAGTGACATCTTTATGTTCACAGGAAATACAGAAAGTGAGGATATCTGTATATGTATGGATGTTTTTATGTGTTGGTTTAATGAAATAGCAAGGTGCTGTCTTTGATCTCCTATATGTGATTATTTTAAAGGGGAAAACCATGGAGGTTCCTTCAACCCCTGAGATCTCTTCATAATCTAAGTTTAATTGGGTCAGGCTCTGAGCCTTTCATGAAGCCTGCAAAAGAAAATAAAACTTCTGGAGAGTTCCATTAGGCTTGACCTTTGAACCAGTTTCTCAGAAGTAAGAAAGAAAATGCCGAGTGTGGTTTCTCTTAAACACTGGTTCAGGCAAAGAGGGTTGGTTCTTGCGCATCAGGCTTTGATTTCCTTTTAAGGCTTTCACTCTTTAGAAAAAAGAAGAAGAAGAAGAATGTGTTAGGTTGAAAGCTGGAGAAATTAAACTTGGCCTTGAGCTTACTGAGAAATCAGCTCCCATTTCTTAGCAAATTTCAGAAGCAAACTATTTTAGCCACAAAACAAACAGTTTCTTTCAATTAATACACAGCAACTGAGGATGTCTGGGGTTCCTTTCACACAATGGGCCGACTATACTTTTTCCCACCCGGTCCCTCTCCACAGTCAATGGCACTGTGTCCAGCAATGGCAGGCTGCCCTCAGGCTCAGAAGCCTTGGGTATTTCATCTTTTCAAGAAAGCCAGAATTCTTCCCTGCCAATAACCTGACATGCCCCCAGCTCTGTTAGGAACAACACCGGGTCGTTTTTTCCATCGTTATTAGAAAAAGAGAAGCAAAGGGAAATATTCTCAAATACTTCCTAGGTTGTGAGTGCAGGTGAAGAGCATGCTTTCTTTCAAAGGTCATTGCAATCGATGGGAAACGCTCTTTGGTAAGTTTCAACAACAAAGAGCGTGGGATTGTTTTCTGATACATGACCTTTGAGGTTTCCCCTGCTCAGTTTCCCAGCGGGAACATTTGGAGAGTACTCATGGTAGGCTGTGACTTAGAGAATGTTCTAGGACATGAAGGAAAGACTGTTGGATACCAGTATTACACAGCAGGATGTCAGTCTGACTGGGATGGTCACCTGTAAAGTAATAATTTGGCATTATTCTTTGTTGCTGATTTGGATGATTTGGGGATTTGGCAAATGAGCAAAAGAGAAGGGTTCCCTGGGCTTGTTGAGAGACTCCGCGGCTTCCATCAGCAGGTTGAGCCCCCTCTGAGCCCTGGAATCAATACAGACGATAGTCAGAAAAAGTAAAGACAGCGTCAGTCATATTTCAAGACGCCAACATCATGCTCAGGATGGTCTCCCTGTCACCTTGCACCTGGCCTTCTCTAGATTGCCGGTTTCCATCTTGTCCCCTACGTCTAGTGACCAGAGGATGGTATGCTCTCCTGGGCCTGAGCCCCATCTTGAAAGCGTAGCATCTCAGCTCAGCTCCCCCAAAGCAAGGCTGGGGATTCGTATTCCTCCCTGGGGACTGGAACCCTGTCCTTGGCTGGTACCTTGCTCTCTGCTGGTCACAGTGCCCTACTGCCATCTGTTTACCTGCCCAGCTTGTGTCTCCAACACCAGGCTCCTCTCCTGTGAGTGCCATCTTTGTATCTATTGAGTAATTATCCCAGACACCCCAAAAGCATTAGAGCTCATTTCCAAAGACCCTCATCAGTCTGTTCTGCTTCCTCGGGTCCATGCTCCATGCAGCCTCCCCCTTCCTGAGCTGAAAACCTCTGCAGAGCCTTCCCGCCCTCCCCTCCTCGCAGATCACCACATCAGTCCTGACGGGACCTCTGAAATATCACTCACCTAGACACCGCCCTCGTCGCCCATCCCCCTGCGTTTCCTTCAGTGCAAACCCTTGTTGTCATTTATCTGGAGAGATGTACGGCCTCACCTGATCGCACGGACCCCAGCTCTCACCCTGGTCCCAGCCACCAACAAACACCATCTTCCAAACTAACGTGGCTGTCGTTCCCCTCCCAGCACACTGATCTCTGCCACTGTCCTCACTGTCACGTGCACACTGCCATTACAGGACGTGCTCTGCCCTCGCAGGCTCTTACGCTTCTCACGGGCTCCTTTCTCAACTGAAAGGCCCTTTCCCTTTTCGCTTCTGCACAATTCCACTCATTCTCCCGGCTCCAATAGGAGCCATTTCCCCTCTCTGTGCTCCCCCTGCAGGGCCTGCGGAAACCTGCAGATCTGGCTAAAGAAGGGAAGGAAGGGAGACAGGGAAAGAAGACACATAGAACAGAGCCTACATAGTTTGAGAAATCTGGACTTGAAAAAACTGTTTCAGAAGAGTGGAATCTTGACAAATGCCCAGTTCTGTCTGTCTGTCTGTCTGTCTCTGTCTCTGTCTCTGTCTCTCTCTTTTTCACACACACACACACACACACACACACACTTTGATCTAGAGATCGGTGTGCTTGAGATGTAAGTTTTAGGGAAAAAATCAGAAAAATATTCATAAAAATGTTTGTCAACACATTGAAAAGAAAGTAAGAACTATTAAATACCATCCTATTTTTACCAAGATTGGGTAATGGCAAGTTGATGTCATTTAGGTTTCTAGTGAAGTTATTAAATTTAAAAATTATCTATTCATAGATATGACACACAAGGAAAACACCCAGCCATACAATATGAAAAAATAGAGATGTTTATGGCTGCAATTTTTCCAGACAGCACTTGTATATTTATTTTAAAAAAAAAGAAAAAAGAAAAAAGTTTGGAAAGTTTCTTATGTTATTGTAAAGAACACCTTGGTTGATTACCAGTGAGCTACTTCAAGAGTCTACTGTCTATTTAAACCACCACTGTCTTCTATGGGAACTCCTTTCTTGCCGCTGCGAGTCCATGTGCGAATGGACAGGTGATTTTATAGCTTCTTTCTTAACTCATTAATCTTTCATTTCACAATATTTGTAATTATAACAATAGAATAATATAAAGAAAGGCTAAATCGCTCCTCTCAACTTACCATGGTTTCCTAGGCGAGGGGAGTTTGAAAAGACCCTGACAAAACTCGTCCTCAGTGAAAGTAGACAAAAAAAGACATGGGTGACAGTTCTTTCTAGTTGAGAAGAAAAACTTGAGTGGTGATTTGAAAGCCTTTGAATCTAAAGAGAGTTCTCTTTGTTGTTTAACATCTTTTAAAGCTATCCTGAAGATAGGGAAATGGTAAACATAAAGCCTGACGTTTTGGGGTGAAACATGAAATGAAGGTGTCAGCCGGAAGCCTTATTAGTTGCTCTCAGTAAGTTGTCAGGATTTGCCTTCTCCAGATCTGGGAGCCAAGTTCACAACCAGGGGATAAGCTGATTCCACATCCTTCAGAATGGTGGCCCTGAGAGGGAAGGATGGAGCGATGGCTCACCTCATTGCCCACTCATCTGGATGGCAGAGGGGTTAGTTACATGGCTCCACTAGTGTGCCTTCATACATCATGTAACTCGCTGACTTTCCAGTCACTTTGAACATGAGAGTCAGAATGTGTGGGGGAAAATCAGAACTATATCACATGTGCTATAAGGTGGTGTCTCACATACCCTTGAGATAAACTAACTCTGCAATAGACACTGTTGTTGACAAACGATCACATTTGCTCACAGAACTAAAGGCCATTTTACTTTTGCTATCTAAATTGACATACATATCTTTCAACAGAATGCCCATAGCCTTCCTCAGAGTGCATGTGATGTGCCTACATGCAGAGTATGTATGAATTGGAGCGGTTGGAAAGTATGTAATGTAATTCATTCACCAAGTATGTACGTGTGCTTTATTACCTGCCAAAGGAGAACACCCGTACTATGGCAGAAACGTATCTTAGCTCTGAATGTAAGTTTTGTTCTATACCAACCCCCGGGCTGCGGATGGGTACTGGTCCATGTCCTGTTAGGAATCAGGCCGTACAAAAGGAAGTGAGTGGCAAGAAGCAAGCAAAGCTTCATCTGTCTTTACAGCCACTCCCGTCACTCACATTATTGCCTGAGCTCTGCCTCCTGTCAGATCAGTGGCAGAGTTAGAGTATTGTATAATTATTTCATTGTATATTGGAATGTAATAGTAACAGAAATAAAGTATGCAATAAATATCATGTGCTTCAATTATCCTGAAACTACCCTATTCCTTAATGGGTCCATGGAAAATTGTCTTCCGTGAAACTGATTCCTGATGCCAAACAGGTTGGGGACCACTGTTCTATACCATACACATTTTTAAGTCTCTTGCTTCTAATAAAATACTTTTTTGTCCTATAGCCATCAAAATGAAAAGAGGTTACATTGAGTCATTCTATAAAATATTAAAAACATGAATTATTCCCATGTAACCTTGCTGCTTTTTTATGGAGAGATATGACACTTCAGTGAAACTGTCAGGTGAGATGGTGCACTGATGTGGCTAATATTTCTGGAGGCAATTCATAAATGCTGATTATATAATATTATGCAACTACTCCTTTGTTAAGGCAACAGAGATTCTCTGGAGCAAACACTGTGATAACATCAACATCCAGAGATGAATAAGGTGTGTCCCCATCTTCAGTAAACTTTGGGGTGTCTGAGGGAAAATGACAGGCACATGTACAATTTCCGTCTTGTAACACGTGCTGTGAAAATGGTAAGCACAGATGCTACAGGAGCCCGAGGAGGAGAATTTAAGGAGAACATGAAGCAGAGAAGGGCTTCCAGAGCAAACTGCATGGAAAGGAGGCAAATCCTGGGTCAGGTTCATGATGAATTTTGTGCCAAAGTATTGTGCATGTAGGAAGCAAAAGTTATCCAGCATGGGGGTGAGGGTGGGTGGGTACAAGAAAGCACCACAAAGAGATGCAGTGTGTGTGTGTGTGTGTGTGTGTGTCTGTGTGTGTGTGTCTGTATCTGTGTGTCTGTGTGCGTGCACACGCTCCTTTGCATTGCTCAGAAAGAAGGGCTTGGAGCTGGGTGAGGACATACTTAGATTTATTTATTGTGTCTCAAAGCCAGGTCACAGGGGTTGGTAAAATGGAGCTGGATCTAGGAAGTTGGCCTCTGCTTTAGAATCAGACCTGGGAAGTGAGCCACGCTTCCATGTTCAGTATCTGTGGACAAATGACCACATCTTGACCCCGTACTTCTTCACTGTGTGTTTTTCCAGTGTCTGTGACACAAGACAATCTATCCCTTCACATGTATCCCTTTTCTCTTTCAACTGTGCTACTTTCTAGTTTTCAGGAAATCTTCACAATTTCAGTTTATGTTTTTATTATATCGCTATCAAAATGCCTCGTGTTGCTAAGGCCATGATATGGAATGGCTTTTACAGTGACGACGGTACTTTTGTGAATGCCACTACAGGCAGACGTGGTGGAGAAGGGTGTCATGTGAGCAGAAAAAGTCAGAGCTCTGGTCCCTGGCTTGATGGCTGTGGTTTGAACCTACACTAAGGTGACCAGACATCCCGCTTTTGGCGGGACAGTCCCGATTTTTAACAATTTGTCCCGCGTCCTGCGGCGTTTTAAAAAAGTCCCGATTTTTGGAAAGAATGCACGACAAGCTAGGGAACAGCGGGAGATAGACCAAATTTTTAATCAAGAACCACCTCCCTCCTGGTCAATGGTGTCCCGCTTCACCAATGTTACAATCTGGTCACCTTAACCTACACACCTGTGTCCAGTTACCGCCATCACCTGGACAAAGCATGGACATGAGCCCAGAGCTGTAGGCCGGCATCACCATGTAGAACACAGTCTGTGTTCTATGGGGTGTGATTCTGATTGGACATAATAATGTTTGTTATTGTACACAATGTCTGCAGGTAGCAAAAATGGAAAGTAAATACTGTTTCAGTATCTCAATGTTAGAAAATAACTGTTTTGCAAAATATCCATTCTTATGTCATTTTTTTCTGATAGCTCAAACTATTTTAGCTCTCTTTAACTCGATGTTGGATCCATTACCATTTTAGTTTTATGTCACATGTAGTAGAAAGATGATAAGACCGATTTTTAGACTGCATTGTTAAGCTCTGCATTTTTTGAGGGGAAAAAAAGGATTATGTGTATGATTTTTCAACACAGGAGAAATAATTTATTACATAAGGTTTATGACAACATCTTTATATTTATCAAGCTGAAAAATAGATTTCATAAAACTATGTTAAATTTTTTCTTTAATCTTAAGAATTGGTGTCACTTTTTAGAATTTTTGAAGGTTAAAGAGTATTGTTTCAGTTTTGCTTTATGATTCTTTTCCTTTCCAATTCTTGGGCAGACTAAAGATTTAGTATTCTGGACTATTTCCCCACTCATAGAGGTTGTTAAAAACCATAGCTTAGTTTCTGAGGGCACCAATAGTTAAATAAACAAAACTAGTGGAAAAAGGACCAAAAACACAGAAACAGAAGCAACTTACTTATTTGAGTGAAAGTGAGATAATTAATATTCCCAAAGAACTCATTTCCTGTCAAACCTGTCAACTTGGGAAAGCTAGGATGGCTCAGTGGGTGAAGCGATCTCTTTGAAGCCCTGAGGACAAGGATCAATTTCCGGCCCCGGCCCATGCGGACCCACATGCTGAGCTGGGGTGTGCCCCCAGTTCAGTTCTTGCCGGGACCTATGTGGGAGGCTCCCGGCCCAGTTCCTGCCCTGTGCGGCCCTGTGCCCACCTGTGGAATGAAACTATATGGAAAACTAATGCTGTCAACTATGGAGACTGCTCTGGGCCCTCCCCCTTCTCTCTGTCTCTGTTTCTCTCTGTCAAAAATCAATAAAACAAATCTTTAAAATAATTTTTAAAAACAAAAATACAAAAAAAAAAAACCCTGTCAACTTAATTTATAAAAGTTAAAGAAAAAAAGAAGAGTTACATAAAATGTTGTATTTGAACATCGATATAGTTCTTTTTGATACTTTCTTTTCTTATGCGTGGACTATGGTGGTATTCAGTGCTGGTGCCTAATGAACTTGAATGTAAACTTTATGAAGAATGGTGCAATCTGCTGTATCATTTCCATTCCATTGTGATTAGGGTTTAAAAATACCAGGTCAGTGTGTGTATGTGTGCAGCTTATATCTGTGGGCTGGGAGGCCTGGCAGCTTCATGGAAATAGGAAGCACACTATCCATTTCAGAGAAAAATAGTATATGCTGATGTATTCTGGTCATAAGTTAAAGAAAATCCAAATATGAAAAAATGGAATATAACTGTGGACTTATTCTGTGATTTGTCATGCAAAAAAACATTTGCAAATGACTGGATTATTTTAAATAGTATGCCCATTGACTATGCATTTTAATTTACAAATATTTATTTTGTGTATTTTTTTAATATTTATTTTATTGTTTGAGAGGTATGAGAGAGAGAAAGGGGAGAACCCAGAGCAGTCTCCATAGTTGTGCATCATTAGTTGTGACATCATTTCATTCCACACAGGTGGATGTGGGGCCGCACCGGGTGGGAGCTGAACCAGGGGCCTCCCGAATGGGAGGCAAGAACCTTTGCCAATGAGCCATCCCAGCAGTTACCAGTCGTGCCACAGTTCAGCATATGAGGTTTGCACAGGCCAGGGCCAGGAATTGAACCCCAAGCCTCCCGATTGCAAGGCAAGCACTCAACCACTGAGCTATCCTGGCATCCCCATGTGTGTTTTAAAAAATGTCTACAGTGTGGCTTAAAAGTAGGCATACAGTTGAATCAAATAAATTCATCACAACAAACCGGAATTTCTGTCATACTGTGTATCACAGTGCACTGGACAAGTGCAAGGAATATTGTGACATTGAGGGAAGACAGTTCCAGCACTTACAAGATTAAACAGTGTTAAATAAATTTAAATATAATAAACAGTGTAATAAAATCCAAATAAACTATACCGTATACCCACTTTTGGGCCACCCTGTATATTGCATAAAATCACGGTATATGTATTTCACATTCTTTATTCAACAAATATTGACATCACCCATGCACCTGGCACTGTTCCAGGTACTGGAAAGCATACACACTCTCTATTCTGTTGGGAGTTTACATAGTAGTGGAGAAAAGAGACGTGAAACAAAGAAATGCAAACACGAACAGATAGAATGTTCAGAAGACAATAAAGCAAGAGAAGAAGATAGAGAATGAAGAAGTGTGCTACTTTATACAGCGTGGTAGGGGAAAGCCTTCCTATAGAGGTGACATTTGAATAGAGACCCAAATAAGAGGCAGGTGTCACCCAGCAGCTATCTGGAAGGAGAGACCGAGCTGGGGGCAACTGTAAATGCAAGGGCCCCAAGGCCCTGACCTGGTCGGTATACGTGAACTAGAGGGTTTTGATGGTGGATTTGCTGATGAGCTGAGTTTGTGGTTGGAGAAAAAAGGAGATGGCAAGGACAACAGCAGTGGTTTTGTCCTAAGCGGCAGGAAGAACAGGGACTTTATTTCCTGAGATAGGAAATGCCAAGACATACTCAGGTTGGGAGGTGGAGGGTGGGGCTGGAAACAGGTTGGGGCATGTGCATTTTGAAATACTATTTTATATCCAAGTGGAGAAGTAGGAGACCCAGAGGAGTGCCGTGTCCTGGAAGACAAGACGAAAAAGTAGGGAATGAAGCAGATGTAATCCTGAGAGCCACATGTTGTAGACAGACCTGTACCCTGACGACTGAGAGCTATCCATTGGGTTTCACAGCATGAGTTTTGTAAGTCTGGGGGATGCATGCTAGACTCCTGATTTACTGGATTCACCAGAATATGAGTGAGGAAATTGTAGGAATCAAGTGTAGAAAAAAAACAGACATGTGCTGTATTCAGTTGAGGGTATGAGCTACTTGGACTCACATCTCAGCTCTGGTTCCTCCTGGCTGGTGTGACCCTTGGATGGGTCCTTTAATCTCTTTGTGATGTGTTTTGGTCAAATATAAAATGAGGACAATAACAATTATAGGTTTGCTGTGGGGAATAATTACATGAAAACAGTGCCTGGCGTCACATAGGTGTTTGCTGTCGTTGCTGAGCTCTGGCTGTTGGTATGATCACCATTAGCGGCGTTTCTAGGAGTGCTCTGCAGTGTGTTTCAGTGCTGCTGAGCATACCCCAGAGGAGGGATTAACACTGAGTAGCGCAGGAGACGGGGTCAAGGTAGGTAGGGTTCTTGCATGTGACAGGCGTGGGATTAGTGGTATCAGAGGAAGGATGACACTTTATCCACTGTCATAAAAGGAAAGGCAGCGTCGATGGGAACAGACCTGCTTGGGTTGGAGCATCTGGTGAAGAGAATCTGCTTCGGTTTTCTCGCTGAGGAGAAAGAAGCCCAGCTTCTCAGCTGAAAGTGAGCAAGGAACCCAGTGAGCTGGCGATCGAGCCGGGAGAGTGGGTGGTCTGGAGGACAGGGGGCGGGTTGCAGGGCAGGGCCTGCAGCCCATTTGAGGTGAATGATCGTAAACTGGAGGTCAGGCGGCATGGTTTGGTGTCTGTCGTGATCCGGTTCAGGACCCAAGGCAGAGTAGGCAGCCAGACATCACCAGGCTGAGGGGGTTGCTAGGCGATTACAGGGGAACACAAGGGTATTTGCAGCTGAACTCAGTGCAGGCCAGTGGGGAGAGCCGGGACATGGGGCTTGTGCATACAGGTGATGGACAGTGAACAGGGGGAGGGGCCGTGTACTGGACCTTCCTTTGTGTTCACAAAGACTAACTCAGCTTTCTAGAGTGCACCAAGGTCGGGGGTCATGACGTGCAGACCCTGAAGGTTGACGGAGGGTTCCCTGAGCACGCTGAGCACCCCACAAGTGCCCCTGGGAGGTGGCCAGTGCGTTAGTCCCACTCTAAACCCAGGGACTCTGCTCAGCTCTGGCACGGCCCAGAACAAAGAACCGTAAAAGCAGGATAATGTTTTGGTTTCACAATCCATTCCATGCTACATCTGGGGTCATGGACACCACAAAGATCTGAAGAAAGCTGCAAGTGTCGTAATGTCACCAACTTTGTATATGTTCACATCTGCTGGCAAAATACCATATATAATTCCATGGTTTTTCCTGGGCTGGGGAATTCCATCCTTGGACCTGGGACCCCAGGGTGAGAACCCTGCTTTAAAATTTTATGTTACATATTGTATGTAATAAACTAAGTATAATTTGAATGTGAAGAAAGGAGGATATTCAGAATTTGCAAATGCTTTTTGTGAAAGATACTCTCTTTCTTAATAGGAATAACCGTATTTTTCCATATATAAGATGCCCTCATGTATAAGACGACTTCTACTTTTCTTACCCAACATTAAGAAACCCTCTCAACCAGCTACTCCAGTATATAACAAAACCTTCAATTTTTGGTCTAATGATTTTATACAAGACTACTGCTGTCTTATACATGGAAAATTATGGTCATGAAATTCAAAGATAGTGAGAAAGCACTTAAAATTAGCTCAAGCACTGTACTTCAAAAGGACAGAGGACAGTTGGCCCTTAAAAAACATGGGCTTGAACTGCACAGGTTCACTTGTAGGCTGATTTTTTTAATGAATACTGTAAATGTACTTTTCTTATAATTTTCTTAATAATGTTCTTTTCTCTAGCTTTTATTATATAGAATACAGTATAGAATACATATAACACACAATATGTGTGAATTGACTGTTTATGTTTTCAGTAAGGCTTCTAGTCAGCAGTAACCTATCAGTGGTTAAATTTTGGAGGAGTCAAAAGTTATACTCAGATGTGCAGCCACATGGGAGATTGGCTCTAAACCCCACACTGCTCAAGGATCAACTGTACAATATGAGAAAGCATAAAGGCCTATAAGATGTTCATGTTCCAGCCCAGTGGAATCAATTATAGGGAAAAAGTAATAATATCTAGAAATGATGCAACAGCGCACCTGCCTACCTACCTAAGTGTGCTTTCTGAGCATTGAAGTAGTATTTGTCTAGCTGACTGGATTACAAGAGTCACCAAGAAGTTGTGACCAGTAAAGAGAGGATACAGGAAATGCAGTACGGTGGGGAAAGCATGAAATCAGGAGTGAGATTGGGTTCAAATCCTCATTCCCGGCTGACTGGCTGTGTGACCACAGGCTAGATAATAAAGCTCGCTGAATTTCAGCTTCTTAACCTACAAACTGGGAATAAAACAGTAGGAACTTCTTCATGGAGTTCTTTTAAGTATTAATGCCTCTAAAGTGCTTAGAATGTTTCTGGCAGCTAGTAAGTAAGGGTTTCTAAAAGGGAGCTATTGATCCTAATTTTCAACTTTTTAAAAAACAATGAAGCTAATTATATATTCCAGAGATAGTATTTCGTGTTTTTTCTTAGCTTTAATTTTTTACTTGAGGTCTGGAATCAGTTTTAACATGTAGAAGTCTTATTTTAAAAATAAAGTACTATAAAAAGAAATCGTAATGAATAGGGCCAAATAGGCTGTTCACCTCTTCATCTCTACTGGATAGAAGACAAATGAGTGGTCCAGCCAATGTTATATATAAATATGATATAAATACCATAGACTCTCAGTTAACTGGCACCTCTGGGGATTGGTAGATGCCAGAAAAATCAATATAAGTACACTCTCTGTTAATTGGATATCAAGGAACTGACAAAATCTCAAGCAACTGGCAAAAATTTTTTTGCTTGAGTTTTTTGCTTTACTGGTTGCTTGAGTTCTGGTTAACAGAGAGTCTATTGTATGCTATTTATAATGCAAAACTTACCAGGTAGTACCAACCAAAGATTAGGAATTTTTTTTTTAAGATTTATTTTTATTGTTTTTGACAGAGAGAGAGAGAGAGAGAGAGATACAGAGACAGAGACAGAGAGAAGGGGGAGGGCCCATAACAGTCTCCATAGTTGCACAACATTGGTTTTTCCACATGGTTTCATTCCACAGGTGGGCACGGGGCTGCACAGGGCAGGAAATGGGCCGGGGTCTCACCCCTATGAGAACCAAACTGGGGGCACTCCCCAGTTCAGCACATGGGTCCATATGGGCAGGGGCCAGGATTCGATCCTCTGTCCCCGGGGATGCAAAGTGAGCGTTTAACCCACTGAGCCATCCCAGCTTCCCCAGATTAGGAATTTTAACTATCTATTTCCATGGCCAAGGAAAACTTTCCAATCTAGACCAATGAGTACATTATGAAACTATAACACTGAAAATTAAAGTTTTTAATAATAGAACTCCATATTCTGCAAAATTAATTAACTTTTAGATTTCTTGAGAAGAAAATTTGAAAAACTATTTCCATCACCAGTTATAAAAGTCAACTGGTCCCTTAATGTCCTGTGTTTTATATAAAAATATATCCTCATGTATTTATATATTAAAAACATGGTAATTTTTCAGTTATTCTGCAAGGTTGTGCTAACGGTGAGAATTCTGAAATAAAAAATTGCCTTGCTATCTATTTTTACCATAAAATTTATTGTAATGCAAAAAAAAAAAGAAAGTCAACGGTATAGAATTGTTTATAATTGCCTCAATATTTGGGGGAAATGGAGAAATAATATAAGGTTTTCATTAATCTCTAAATTGCATCTTCTTTAAATGAATAAAATGATAGCAAAAAATAGTGCTTCTCTATTAAGTAGTTTGCCATAGGGAATTACCCGGTTATCTGTTCCATTTTTCAATGTATTAGAAAGATGCCCATAATTTTGAAAACTTTAAGTGGATGTATTTCACTCTTGGTGAACCTTCAGCTGCTAGCATTGCCTCTTTTTATTTAGTGTTCTTTTTGTAACCATAATCTAATAGTAAAACTGGCTGGGAAATTAGAATCCATAAACATTTTTTGTTAATAAATTAAAATACATGACACCCAATTAAATTTAAATATCAAACAATCCATTATTTTTAGTGTAGCATGACCCATGCAATATTTTGAATATTTTACTAAAAATTCATCACCTATTTATCTGAAATTCAAATTTAGTGGGCATCTTCTTTTTATCTGGGCCCCCTATCAGCCACACCTGGCTGCCTCCTTCACATTACTTCTTCAGCTGGGGGGGGGAACCAAGAACCAGGAGATCTTTGCTCAACTTGAAGTTCAAACTGACATTTTTAAATATGATGACCCAAATTTTGGTGTACCCACAAGATTCCTTGATTTTTAAAAGGCCAGGCTGTGCTGTAGATGAGAAAGGAAGACTTCCAGGACCCTTGAGCCACAGCTTGGAGGCTGCCCAGAGCGCAGGCGAGAGTCCAGAGAGAACACAAGCGCAGATGCCTGAGTTTTGGAAAGAAGTCGAACCCTCAAGCAGGAGTCAGACAGTGAAGGAATTCAGAGCAGATGAGTCTGGGGTTATGGTTACGCTGCTGTGTGGAGCCCCCTCTACAAGGTACCCAGCAGGCCACACTCCCACAATTCAGCCAGGATAAGGAGGAGTTGAGACATCAGAACCCCAGAAAGGAGTTGGGAGTGCTTCCCTTTGGAATTTTGGGAGAACCGCTTCCCCTGGAATCCAGCACCAAGGAGCTGAATTGGAAGGCAACGTGGCGGGCCAGGGCCTCCACCTGTCCTCAGCTTGCAGCAAAACCACATTTCCACAGGATCCCTGCAGAATGCTCTAGAATATCAGGGGCTTGGAAGAGGTTCTCAGGAAGAGGGAGGCTGAGAAAGGCATGGCCCTTGTTGCTGGAGCCTTGGATGACCTTGGACCTGAGCACACGGAACTCAGGGGGCCCTGCTTCCTGCCAATGACCCAGGGAGAAGGGGAGGGGAGAAAAGACTCAGAGCAGCGTGAAGAGTTTCCTCGTGGTGACAGAATTGAGAAGCAGACATGCATGGAAGAGGTGACGCTGAGTAGAAAAGCACTAAGTTCAGAACAGGATGGAAGGAAGTGTCCGGCCCAAGCAAACACAAGCTCTGGAACAAATGAGAGTTTATGTAGAGCAGGGATTCCCAACCCCGTGCCCGCGGCCCGATTTGTGTGCACCCGCCATTATTTGACGGCATCAGAAGTTTTCCATAAACACTAAGTAAAACTATCATTTATTTTTATACATTTGTTAGAATTTTAAAATATTGTTTGAGTATCTACACAGGTTTATTATATCCGTTGGTATGTCTGCGATATCGTATGTATAAGTGTTCCCCTAGCTGTCGCCTTTGTACACGTCGCGTCTTGTGTAGCCGCTGCGCTCTTTAAACTCTCCTCCCCCCAACCGGGAGGCGCCAAGTTGCCATTTGGATTGCGGTTGCTGGACTGATCGGGTCGTGACGGTTAGCTAGGATCACAGTGTTTTGATATATTCGATTTTAAATGAACTAAAAGCGAGGTAGGTAATCTATTATTATGGTGGCAATTCGATATGATATTGTAGTTCTATAACTATTTTTATTTTTTTAGTCCTAAAATGAGTGGACCAAATAAGAGAAAACGAACCTATAATTTTAACACAGACTGGGAGGGATCATATTGTTTCATTAATTTAAAAGGTAAATGCGTTTGCCTGTTGTGTGGCAGTAGTACTGCAGTGCCGAAAAAACATAATGTTGAACGTCACTTTCAGACAAGCCATACCACTTTTGATACAAATTATCCACTTAAATCTGAAGTAAGAAAGAAAAAAATATATCAACTAAAATTCAGTTTAACTACTCAACAGACTGTTTTCACTAGACATGTGGAAAAATCTCAAAAGGCAACCATTGCTTCTTTCAAAATTTCTCACATGCTCACAAAGAAGAAAAAACCTTTCCAGGATGGTGAATTGTTCAAAGAAGCATTTCTGACTGCTGCCGATTGTTTGTTTGAGGAATATTCTAACAAGCGTGAGATTATGTCGGCGATACAAGACCTACAGTTGACAAATAACACAGTCACAAGAAGAATACACCCAATTTCAAAAGACTTGCAAACTCAGTTAAAGACTGACTT
>PVKE010002213.1:0-67045 GCA_004027555.1 Craseonycteris thonglongyai
CTGTTTTCTTATCTATCTAATGGGAAGAAACAATGGGCTCTGAGGAGAAGTAATAAGAAGTTATAATGTATGAAGAACACGCAGCAGAGAGCCTGGCCCATAGCAGATGTTTGGTAGGCAGCAGCCATTGCTGTTTCTATGACTTGAGTCTTAATTAGAAGCAAAGGGAAAGGGGTAATCTGTGCCCCTTGGGGGACGTGTGCAGCAGGCTGAGATCCCACAGCTGGTAGCAGAACTGGGACCAGACATGGTTTGCTGTTCTCCCCGTCCCTCCACGGGCCTGGAGCTCCTCCAGTGTAGAGACCGTGCCACATTCATCACAGGACCCAGCTCAAGTGCCTCTCAGTGGGGGCACTGAACCCAGTGGAAACATAGCTGCCCAGGCTCTGCACACACACCTCCAGGCCCGGGGCTCCCCTTCTCCTGGGAAGCTCCTTCCCAGGGGCTGCCATCTGTACAGCATCCCACAGGCCCTCTGGCTGCCTCTGGAGCCATGTGACTGCCCCCTCCCCTGCCCCATGCCAGGAGCAGCCTGGCAGGGACCTGGGGACAGGCACTGGGTCTCCTGAATCCTTCCAATTTCTGCCTTTCTTTTCAATGGAACCCTTGTGGCATATATGCATTTTTTTAAATTGGTTTTGACAGATAGATAGATAGATAGATAGATACAGAGACAGAGAGAACTGAACTGGGTACACTCCCCAGTTCAGCACATGGGTCCGCACGGGCCGGGGCCGGGATTCGATCCTCGGTCCCCAGCGTTGCAAAGTGAGCACTTAACCCACTGAGCCATCCGGGCTTCCCCCATATATGCATTTTAAGATGAGTTTTCTTCACACTTTCCTTCAAAGAACACCTCTGTCTGTGCAGGGCTAGAAGCAGCACCCACCACAGATGGGGAGCCTGAGGCCCACAGAGGGGAAGGGGGTGAACCAGGGAAACAAGGCAGGGATCAGCTCTCCTGACTCCCAGCCCAGGGTCCTGAGCAGCCCCTCCCTGAGCCCACGGGGTCCTTGCAGGTAATAGTCCCAATACTGCCTTTTGCTACCTCATGGCCCATAATCATCTGACAGGAAGTATGGTTATGAACCACAGCACCTGGGCATTTCCTATCATGAGCACCACAGCGTTCCCGCCACCAGAAGCTCAGCATCCAAACAGGAAACGTATGATTCCAGTGTTTTCTTTCTCCTGTTCTAACTCTCCAAGTGTATCCTGTGTGCCAGTCTCCGTGCTCGGCACTTTAGCAGGAAACCCTGTGACAAAGGGCCCAGCATGTTCCCACTTGATACATGGGGAAATCTAGGCCCACGGGTGTTTAGTTACAGTCTACACTCAAGATCATACCTGGGTGGGACCAGGGCCACAATCTGACCTCACGGTCAGATGCTCCTGGTCTCTGCTGTTAATCTCATTTTACAGAAGAAATTGACGCTCAAAAAGGTGAGTGTGTAGATGGCAGAAGTGGGATTTTAATTGTGTGTGGGGGCTGCCAAAGCGTAGCCCCCCACTAAAGCCCTCAGCCACCTCGGCCACACCAGGCTAAGAAGAAGCACCCCAGAGAGGCCAATATATGTGACTAGGTCCCAGGGGCCAGGGACAAGGCAATGTGGCAGATCAGCCACAGCCCAGAGATACATGCACGAGGCGTTTCCCTTCAATGTGCCAAGTGTGCAGCAGAATAAACCTGGGCCTATGACAACTTGTGTTCTCTCCTAATGAACTATTCTGGGGAAACTGAGGCAGCACAGCCACTTCCAGGTTGGGGACTTGGTGGGCCCCATCTGAAGTGTGACCATGTGGAAGGATGTGGAGTCAGAGCTGAGACTGAAGCCTGGCATGGCCACCTCCTCTCTGTGTGACTCTGGGCAATTCCTTCTTTTGGGGGGCAAGTGGGACGGTGGCTTTCCCATGCAGCACTGACACAGAACAAAAGGCAAGAGGTTTTCCCGGGGGATCGAAGTGGGCGTCCCAGTGCCGGGCTGTTCAGCCTAACGAGCCTGACAACCCCTCATCAGGAGGCTCAATCAGCCCTGCCAAGACACGAGGGCTGGACAGACTTTCGAGGCTGTCGGAGCAAAGCCATGCCAGCC
The DNA here is from genome assembly GCA_004027555.1 of Craseonycteris thonglongyai. Lineage (NCBI taxonomy): Eukaryota > Metazoa > Chordata > Mammalia > Chiroptera > Craseonycteridae > Craseonycteris > Craseonycteris thonglongyai. The sequence goes on from PVKE010002213.1 coordinate 2,094, forward strand.
CCTACTCTCCTGGCCTTGGCTCCTTGTTTCCAGGGATTCATGTCCCTTCATGCCAGTTGCCCCTTGGACAATGCCCACCTCTGTGAGTCCCTGTACGCCACAGCTCAGGAGCAGTAGTCATCCAGGGTCTGCGACATCATAATCTGGTGCCATGGCAACAGATGAGCTGCCACAAAGGCTTTGGGATTCCAGAGGGCAGTGGGGAGGGGCCCGTCCCTGGGCAGAGAGGGGGAGACTGGGAAATCCAGGACAAAGGAAGCGGGAGTTGCTATTTATAATAAGAGTGCTGGCCAAGGAGAGCATTAGACAGTCCATGGTCAATCGAACTCCTCTCTGCACTTGTGGGCTGTGTGACCTATTACAAGTTACGCAACTTCTCTGAGCCTCACTTTCTTCATCGGCATTCAGGGATAATATCCCTGCTTCACCCACAGGGTTGCTGTGAGAAGCAAATGGGCTAAGGAGGGTGCCAGGGCATAAACTGAAAAGCATAAAGGTGCAAGTTTGAGGTATGTGAAGTCAGCAGCCCCAGCTACTATGTGACTGGCTTCGGGCCCATCAGTCACACTGGGCTTGCCTCCTCATCTGGAAATGGAGGTGTGGTGTGACTGAATCTTCAGCCCCTCTTCTCGCCCAGAGCCTAGGATTTTGTGAAATTATTATCACTCAGCACCTGCCAGCTTCTCCACCCACAGAGGCGACACTCCCGAGACGTTATGCAGCCTTCACACTGTAGTTCTGCACCCATGCTCATCCCGTGATCCCTGTGCAGGCAGGGGGCTACAAAACAGGTTAGTCAGGGCTGCCAAGGGGAACTGCTCAGCATGGCTTCCTCTGGGCAACCATAGTGCTCTATCATGTCAGAGCTTGAAGGCCCCCATAGCGCTCCCATTCCGTAAGCCAGACTACCAGGGTCCAGGCAGAAGTAGCTGCTCAAAGTCACAGCACATGTGCATGCGAGGGCTGCACCTGAACCCAGGGGTTCTGACTCCCGGTCCCACAGTGTGGCCAGGGAACCAGGGGAGGGCTACCTGACCCAGCCCAGGGGTCAAGGAAAGGAGATGGGGCCCGTGTTCAAGGCAGAGGAGTCCGCCAGGCTGTGGGAGTGGGGAGAGTGATAAAGGGTAAGGGGTGACAGGGCCTGGGGCTTTGAGCAGAATGGTTGTGCAGGACTGGGGACCTGGGAGCTCCATTAGGCCAGGGGCCAACTCTCCCCGCAGAGGCCCAACGCGCGGCCTGGCTTTTCCTGAGCTCACCCAGAGACTCACCCAAGCCTCTGCTAAGCACAGGGCTGCTGTTTCACAGGCAACAAAACCATGGCTCCAAGCTGCTAGAAATTCCTTCAGGATTTCCTAGCAGAGGACAGAGCAGCAGAGGGCAGGAAAGAGAGCAGGGGGGCGCCACCCACCCGATGTTTGGGATAAGACACATTATTTTCCCCCTTGGAGATTCATGATGTCCACTGGCTAACTAAAGGCCCCGAGAAAGCCCACAGTAAAGACAATTAAATTGACTTTATTTCCTTCAGCACTTCCCAAACTTGTTTAGCTAAGGAACGTCTTTTTTGATTGCCACGACTATTAATTTCCCAAGAAACAAGTGGTCCCATGGACCACACCTGAGGAAACACCACAGTAGTGCAAGCCCCTGGTTCTATAGATAACGAGATGAGGCTCAGAAAGCGGGAAGACTGGCCTATGGTCGCACAGCAAAGGCTGGCACCCAATCTTCTATCTCTGGGCTGGTTCCACTGAGCCATGAAAGAGAGAAGAGAGCATTCACAGAACACTTGGCCCACAGTGAGGCTGCGGGGACACCACTGGGGAGACCCCAGTCCTCAGAGCAGGAACATGTTTAGTGGCGAGCCCAGGGTGGGGGAGGGGGATTGATGGACGGAGATGAGAGAGCCGGCAGGGATGCAGGCTCTGTCTGCCCTCAGGTTTTTGCAGACAGGTCATGCGTGGGCCCCCAGGAGCACTCTGTGAGGGCAGAGACCCACCCATGGGCAAGGTGGATTCTAGCTCAACACTATTGCTGAGCTGGCTGGGGCAGGTCCCTTCCCCTGGCGGGGAGGTGAGAATCTGGGCGAGCAAAGATGTAGAGCCCCAGCCGGGAACCCAGTGTGCAGAAGGGCCTAGTCTGCTCCACTTCCTCTCCCAGGCCTGAACCAGAACCAGGTGGCCTGGCTCCAGACCGGCAGCCTAGCTAGCCCTAAGAAAGCTGGGCCCTACCAGAGTAGGGGAGATGAAAGGGCTGCTCCCCCAAAGGTTACTCTTCTGCAGAGCTCACCAGGCCCTGGCGTTGCTAAGACAACCACAGCCAGCAGAACGAAGATCTGGGGTGGGGGCAGGGGGTGTGCCAGCCCGCCCCTGGCCTACTAACCTGGCAGGCAGATTTAAATGACAGCCCAGGAAGCTACTATTAAACTGTCACCCCCGTCAAAGGACGACAGGCCCTGAGTGTTTTCTGGCTGCTGCAACAACACAGCAGGAGTGAGAGGGGGAGGAGACAGTGGCCCAGAGCAACCTGCACCCCCTCCCGGGAGGCCGCCCCAACCCCCTCCCCGCCTGCCCACTCACCCACCACCAGAGCCATCCTTTTAGGCTGCAGCAGGTCCTCGTACAGGGATGAGGCATAGCACAGGGCCCGGGTAAGGTACTCTTTAAGCAAAGAAACCTTTTTTTTTTTAAGATTTATTTGTTTTTGACAGAGACAGAGAGAGACGACAGAGCGAGACAGAGAGAGGGGGGAGGGCCCAGAGCAGTCTCCATAGCTGTACCTCATCAGTTTTCGACATGGTTTCTTTCCACACAGGTGGGCGGGGGCCGTGCAAGGAGGAAACTGGGCTGGGGGCCTCCCGCAGGGGAGGCATCCCCCCTTGAGCCAGGGGCCAAACTGAGGGCCTCCTGCATGGGAAGCACTCCCCAGTTCAGCATATGGGTCCACATGGGCCGGAGCCAGGATTGGATCCTTGGTCCCCGGGGCTGCAAAGTGAGTGCTTAACCCACTGAGCCATCCCGGCTTCCCCAGGAACCTTTTTCCCAAGTGAAACCGCAGCATATAAAATAGATAAAAATGAAGTTGCACTACTGGAAGCAGGGTGAGGGGAACCCCACCTGCTGTTCCCCCATCACCCCCCTAACAGGCCTGGCTCACAGCCCATCACCAGCAGTTCTAGGTTTCAAGCCTCACCCTGACCCCTCCCCAGATGCGTGAGGTTCCTAAGCAGCCTCAGCTGAAGGATGCCATGAGTCTCATATAACATTTAGCTGCCTGCATTTAAGGTTCTTACTCTCTAATAACCCAAGATTCCAAGACTGCAGCCCTCTGACCTGCTCGCCCTCCGCCCCGCGGCAGCACTCCTGGGCAGTTACTGCTCGAGTTGGCCACGTCAGGGAGCTGTGGATGTCCCCCATTCCATCTCTGCAAGGGACTGTGTCTGCGTCCATGCCGACAGCCAACCTCAAGGCTCTTGGCAGTGCACACAGGAAAACGGTTCCCACAGTGTCCTGACACCCACGGAGCACGGTGGGCGGGGCTCAGCGCTCAGTTTTGTGCTGCCCAGCAGGCTCCGGGGCTCAGGCCACCACCATCCATCAGCAGGTGACATCTGAGTCCACTTCCTCCCCACCCCCTCACCCCACCTAGGGAGGAAGAGAAACCAGCAGCAGGTGCTGGGGGGAGGGTGGACCCGGGAAGGGCTGGAGGAGATGAAAGTGAAGGCATCCCCTCTCTGAAGTTGGGCAAATGTGGGTGTCCACCGGTCCCACAACACTGCTCCCCACCAGGTCAGTGTCTCTCACACCGCCTCACACAGGTTCTGACACCAAGCAGGTGCTCGAAGAAAATCCATGGCCCCACACCCCTGACGGACCATGTGACCTCTTGCCTTTCTGGGCCTCTGTTTCCTTATGTGCACAAGCCTTTAAGGCCCCCCTCTGGCTGACATTCTGGGTCTGTGACGCTATGACACAGGTGGGCTGTGCTTCACGGTGCTGCCCCAGGCCCCTCTAGAAGGGGCACCTGGGGCTACCCACTGCCAAGTCTCCCCTCTAGGCCCCCGTACATCTCAGCTGCTCTTGGGCACTGCCTGACCCCAGCCTCGCTGTCACCAAGGGCGGTCCAAGCCCTCGCTGGGGTATGTGGGACTCCCTGTCGCCACGGGGAAGATGAGCGTCTCTGAGGGACAGACGACAAAGGGGTCTTCCTGTCGCAGTGATTTGTGGACGCAGGAGGTATTGAGCCAGTGACAGCTGTGAGGGGTGGGGTGGGGGGGATGGAGGTGGGGGAGAGGCGGTGGGATCCCTGGCTCCTGCAAAATGGCCATGCACCATGCAGCAGGGCGCTGCTTAGCGGAGCAGGCAGCACACAGAGGAGACCCCCACGGCCCTGCCCATCTTTTAGGCGGGGACTGTCCACCCTGGATGTGAGCCCCCACACTTGGCACTGGCAGCTTAGGACCCAAGCAAACAGCGAGAGAGAAACTCATGGTGTCCTCAGACTGGAAACCTCCAGAGGGCAGGAGGCATGGCTGGGAAACCCTCTGCCACCTGCAGCCAGGGTCCTGCCTGGCTCCCAGCCACACACTGCCCCCCACTTGGGCGGGAACACTTGCTGGCCCAGTGGGGACTCAGCATCGCCTGACCAGGGGACCTTCCTACAGGGCCGCAGGCAGGCCACCTGAGCTGAGGGTGGGGGCTCTCAGGCAGACGTGGGAGCCTGAACAACTCCCACCTTCCAGGCCATGTTCTTCTGCCACCTGCCCCTGATGGGATGAGAAGCAGCTCTCCCACGTCCTCTCCTGCAGCTGAGGGAAGGCTTCAGGTGTCATTCCAGCCCCGCTCTGCCACCAGCATGCCAGGTGGTGCCGGGCAGCCCGTCCTCTCCGGGCTCTTGCTCCCTTCAAATGGGAAACCCAGGACCCTGTGGAAAGAACTCTGCAGCCAGGGTGCAGAGGACGGGCCAGAGGGGCCTGAGCACCCAAGCCGGTGGACACTGCCTCAGCCTGCATCGAGTTTGCTAAGGCAGCAGGAGATAGGTGGCCAGTCACTCCTGCCCCGGAGCCCGGCGGCATGAGGGAGGGCCCCTATCTGTCTGGGGGCACAAGTCCCTCCTCCCACCGCACAGGCAGTCAAGGCTCTGGCCGCTGCAGTCAAGGCTCTGGCCGCTGCAGTCAGGGCCACGCAGTGCCCTCCGGCCATGAAGCAGTGGCTGAACCCTGCGGGGAAGCAGCGGGCGCTGGACAGAAAACGCAAACGCTTTCGCAAGGAGCCCACTGTGTGATAACTGCGAAGTGACACGGTTACCGGGAAATCCCTCTCCTGGGATGGGGTGGGTCTCTGTGGGGTACCCCTCTGTGCTGGTCCTAGGCTTCTTGCCCAGGAGGCTGGCATGAGCTCTCTGCCGCCCCCAGTTCCTTACTGCCCATCCAGGAAGCTTTGGCCCAGCGGAAAGCCCGGCGGTTAGGGTGTCACTCTGTGAACATGCTGAGGCCTGTGCCAGGGAGGCTGCTGGCTTTTAGTTGGAGAGAAGATTATCTCACTGGGCATGGCATTAACTTTGGGCTCTCTCCCCGCCTGGCCTGGGGCCCTGGCTCTGCTGTGTGACCTTGTGTAAGTCCTCTGCCTTCTCTGGGCCTGGCTCTCTTCCTCCATGACGTGACTGGATTGGACAAGATGATCTCTGTATTTGCTTGTTAATTCATTTTTTTAAACTTATTTTTATTGTTTTTGACAGAGCCAGACACAGAAAGAGACTGAGGCAGAGAGAAGGGGGAGGGCCCAGAGCAGTCTCCATAGTTGTACGTCAACAATTTTCGACATGGTTTCGTTCCACACAGGTGGGCGGGGCTGCGCAGGGCGGGAACAGGGCCCAGTTCAGCATATTTGTCCACATGGGCCAGGTGTGAGATTCGATCCTCAGTCCCCACGGCTGCAAAGCAAGCACTTAACCTGCTGAGCCATCCCAGCTTCCCCTATTTATTTATTTTTTGAGGTATGATGTTACCCACCATGGGGTCCAGAGTGAGGATGACAGAGGAAAGGAACCCTGGCTAGGTCTCCAGACTCTCCCAAATCACCCCTGTTGCTCCAGGTGGGGGGCTCTTCATCCAGAGCCAGTAGGCATGGTTCTGCTGAGGCCTCTCCATAATCAGAAAGCCACCTTTCCCTGTCCTGTGGGGTTCCCGCCTCCCCTGGAACATGACCAAGTGTCTTAGCAGGTACTCAGGAACACAACAAGCTGCCTGCTGTTCACCCTGGCCCGTGCCTGGCCTGTGCCTCCCACATCCCCTCAGCAGTCGAGGACAAACTGGCTTCCCCAGCGGCTGCCCTCACTTGGGCAGCCCCACCAGGCAGGAGACTGCTTCTGTCTCCAGTTGGCAACTCCCCCACTCCTCCAGCCAGTTGATGGTGTCTGACAACGCCTTCCACCTCCAACAAGGAGGAAAGGTATGGAGCCCCGACATGGGGTCTGCCGGGTCCCAGAGCACCATGGGCAGAACATAAGCAAACTTAGTTCTCCACAAGGTGCTTATTTTGTTGCCATAGTCTTGGCAGGCCAGGCCTGGGCAGTACCCGCTGCAAGCCCTTTTGGCTGCACCCACTTTGGCTGTCGGTTCTGGGGGGATGACCTACAGCCCTGCTGGACAGCACTCGTCTCCCTGTTGACAGCCTGAGGAGGTCCTGGGAACCTTCACCACACCTTGTAAGTCATCCCAACAGCCCAGGGAGCCGGGGACACATGGCTCAGCTACCGCTGTGGAACAGGCCTCAGGAGAAGCAAACCGTCCCCTCATTATAGCTGCGCTTTTGGCTGTGGGAATGCCCATCACAGGCCTTTCTGGGGGAAGTTCCATGAACCCAGGCCAGGGCTGGGGAGACGTGGAGGAGCCTCTGAATGGCCTGGGCCTCAGAGCCCTGGGCACTATCCCAGACCTCTGGGGTGCCCTTGTCAAGTCCCTTACTTTGTCCGTGCCTCCCTCTCCTCATCTAGACATGGGAGGAGAAGGAGTCAGGTTTTCCATATTTATCATTGACAGGTCTGCCTTGGGCGCCTCCCCAGGTCGCCCGTGGAACGCGTGGGCAGGCCGAGCGCTGTGAGCCCGGGGGGTGGGCCCCCGCCTCTAGGAGGGGTGGCAGGTGTGATGCTGGGTGATGAGGACAGCAGAGCAGGTGCATGGCTCAGGGGAGACACCTGGAGGGTGCTGAGAGCAGGGGCCACGGAGGATCAGTGGCTCAGAGGCGGGGACCCTTGTGGCTGTTTGGGGGACAAAGAGACTGTCTGCTTGGAAACTCAGCAGGGCCCAAAGGTAACCTGCAGACTGGGATCCTGTGTGGACATGGCGCTGACAGGTTCGTGACCCCAGCCCCTAGTCACAGCAGCTCTGAGAGGTGGGGGACGTAACTCTCTTTGAGAGATGAGGGGGCAAGGCCCTTGAAAGGTAATGGACTGTCCCAAGGTCACAGAGCTCAAGGCAGGACCAGAACCCAGGTCGTCTTATCCCCAATGCTCTACCAGGAAAGAGAAGGACAAGAGGCAGACCTACCCTCACAGTTTACAGCAGAGGAGACAAGGCCTCAGGTATAACAGCTACAGCCCAGAACAAGATAAGATGGCCCTGATAAGAAGCCTCAGTCATCTCTCACTGGGCCCCAGCTGCAAACAAGGACCCTGAACTCAGGGGTCTCCAAGTCCCTCAGCAGTGCCTCCCTTCTCTGCAAGTAGGGGATGTTGGCAGGGCAGGCGGAGCGGGGAGATTTGGGGTTGGACCACTAAAAGGGGTGATTTTGGCCAGCAGCAGTGGGGGCCGGGAAGCCCGCCTTGAGAAATCTTATTTGATCCAAAGGAAAAGGTAGATTCTAAAAGATGAAGGCAGTTTCTTTTCTGGCTTCTTGGTGCATTTGGAAGGAAACGAGGTCCGTTCTCTGAAGCCCTTTAGCATCCTGGGGCTGGTTGCAGCCAGGAAGTGTGGGTGTGTGGGCCACAACTCTGCCAGGCAGCAGACTCCTGGGGACAGAAGGCTTCAGGGTCCCTGGGCTCCCTCATCACACTGACCACCTTGGGCTTCTTAGGTCCTGGTCAACTCCAGCCAGGTGGGCAGCCTGAGGCTGTGACTCAGGGTTCTGGACACACCAGTGTAACTACAAGTGAATTGCCTCTCAGAGCCTCAGTTTCCTCATCTAGGAAATGGGGCTAATAATCAATAGCTACACACCCTAGGGTGGGGTGGGGGAGATTAAAGACTGTAGGTGTTGAAATGATACAAACTGTACAGCACACAAAGGCAATGGGGCTCTTGTTAATGACCGGTTTATTTATTATTTTTTACCATCACCTCCACCGGCTTTCCTGCTGGGACTCTGGGGGACAGCAGAGTTGCCTTCCTGCTGGTATGGGAGAGGGCTGGGGGCAAGTGGACAAGGCGCTTGGCTCAGGAGGGAAAGGCTCCTGGGTCCCCAGTGCAGATGGGGCACAGCTCAGAAGCTGCCAACAGGGGCTGCAGGCAGAAGACACCAGGCAGTCAGGCCCTGGGGGCCATCTGGTCCAGCCCTTACACTTCACTAATGAGGACACTGAGGCTGAGAAGGCCTGGGCTGGCTTAAGGCCCCACTCCTATGGCAGCCTCAGCAAAGCAGTCATACTCCCTCCCAAGACCTGATCAGGAGCAGAATTGAAGCCTCAGGGGCTACGGGATCATCAAATAGCCTTAGAATCACAGAACAGAACCTCCAAGTCCAGGAGAGAATCTTAGAATCTTAAAAGTACTCAGGGGGAAGCCGGGATGGCTCAGTGGGTTAAGCGCTCACTTTGCAGCCCCGGGGACGGAGGATCAAATCCTGGCCCTGGCCCATGTGGACCCATATGCTGAACTGGGGAGTTCCCCCAGTTCATTTCTCTCTCTGTCTCTGTCTCTCTCTCTCTCTCTGACAAAAACAATAATAAATAAATAAATAAATAAATAAATAGAAATAAAAGCTCAGGACTATGTCTTTAAAAAAAAAAAAAAGTACTCAGACCCAAAAGGCCTAATGTTAGGTGGATTCACAGAATCTTTCCAACTTTGAAATCACAGAGAGAATCTTACACTCGCAGAGAACAGAACCCTAGAGGCTTCAAATCACAAACTAATCCAGGCACCTGGCAAGGGCGACCCCTTCCCCACACCGGTGCCAGACTCCTCTGTTCCCACCGCTGACATACGGCCATCCCCCTTCCTTGAATGCTCTCAGCGACAGGGGACTCAGTCAGCTATGCTGGCTGGAGGCTGGACACGTTCCTTCCTCTTGAACAGGGAGGGAAATAAGTTCTCAACAGGAGACCCCCACTTCGTACAAATGGATTTCTCACCCCTCCTTGTTCTTTGGCTCTGGACGGAAAGATTCCTAGGGAAGTGGAAAGGAGCCAAGAGCTGCCACAAAATGACTTTAACCAGTAGACAGGCTGGTAATAGGTTTCGGTGGGAAGAAGAAAGGAGAGAGGCGATTAATTCCAACTTGCTATGCGATAAAGGAAATTAAGGCATAATACTGAGGCAGCGGCAACTCTATTAACCTGTGTGGAATACCAATTACTTCAGGCTTCTCCAAATTGCTAGAAAGAAAGAGCAAACCCCAAAAGAGAATGTGATTGTGGCCCCGGACTTATCTGGATTAGGCTGTTTGTTTGCCCTGGCACCCTAATGATGGGAATGAAGGAAAATGCCCTGTTTCTTGGGAGACAACTGTGCCAGAGTGGGGGAGGAAAGGCAGGCCCACGCGCTGCCACTGGACAGCCTGGCAAGTGGCCAGGGCAGAGGGGGTCCCCAGGCTCCCTTCAAGGGGAGCTTGGTGCAGGGGCCCTGGGGGCCACCCCTTGCCCAGCACACACCCTTAGTCCTCTGTCCAGGGTGAGAGCCTGGGAGGCAGAGGTTCTGATGACCTCTGTTCTAACTGGAAAGTCTCAGGTCTCTGCTACTGGAAGCCAAAAGCCAGGTGCCCTGTGAGGTGCTACAGGCACGCTCTGCAGGCAGGGAAGACCTTCAGAAGTGGCCGTGTCCTACAGGGCTGGAGCTCAGGGCTCTGGATGAGACCACCTTCTGAGGCCAGACGTGAGGCCGGCAGTGTGGACAGAGTTAATGACCACGGGCCACAGCTCAGTGACTCCAGCTGGGGGTGCCAGCAGGATGGCTATGATGCTCCAGGCCAGAGCTGGGCTGTGGGACGTGAGTAGAGGCAGGGAGCGGGGCAGGGGCCAGCAGATTCCTACTTCCTATTGGCATCTTAGCCCAGACCTTGGCCACCTCGGCTACTTCTCAGAGCCCCTCAGACAGGGTGCCCATCACCCTGTGAACCAGGTTCTGAGCCACCACAGTCCCACAACAAGATAGCTCCCCACCAGTGTTTGGATGAAAGGGAAGCCACCTTGGAAACAGCTTGCTCTCTAAGCATGCATGCGCCCCCCATGATGAGCCCATCTACCTCAGTCTTTTCTTCAAGTGGGCATTTTTCTCCTAGCAAAGAGGTTTGGAAGATGCTAGTCTGATGCCCACTGTGGCCCTCCTCTCATCTGGAGCAGGTTAAGGAAGCAGGACTCTAATCCTGGCTTCTCCCATTACTAGCTGTGTGACCTCAGGCAGTTACTTTGACTTCTTGGGGCCTTGGATTCCTCATCTAAAACTGTGATGATGAATTCTGACTTGCAGGGTGGTTAGCTGTGAGAGAACATATACCAGTGCCCAACGTAGGGTCTGGCACTTAGAAAATACTCAGCGATGGACATTTCTCCCAACTTTTCTCAGTCGTTCTCCTACCCTCAGGCTCTGAACATAGGAAGTTCTCTGAGCGTTTCAGTTACAATTGTTAAAAGGCATCAGGAGGCCTGGCCGCCATGGTCCTGGTAGGAGGGCTGTTCCTTGGAGGAAAAGGTCTAGGCGAGCTGTCACTGGGCAGACAGATGGGCTCACAGGACAAGTTGCTCCCAAAGTGGAGTCCCAGCAAATCTCAGCACTGGTCCACCTGGATGTACAGGTGGTGAGTGGAGGTCACAAGAGGGTCCAGCCACCAACATTCCCTGATATCTATGCCTCTGCCCTCACATTGGTCTCTCCTGAGCCCTACAGAGAACCAGGATCCTCTGGGGGTCAGGGGAGGAGGTCCTCTCCTCCACTCTTGTATGTGGGTCCAAGCTCCTGAGACTTGAGTGGGGGAGGGGAAGAGGTGGAGCTGGAAGGTACCCACTGTCCATTTTTGAGTGAAGAGTGAGCCTGTCCAAGGGCGAGCCCATGGGAGACTGGGAGGCCAAGGTGTCTGGTGGGCACATCTTCCTCATTCTTTGGGAGTTGGGAGTGGAAGACCCCCGCTCGCATTTCACTGGGAGGATTTCAATGACCCCACGTGGGATCCGAGGCCTCTTATGAATGCAGCCTCATCACCCTATGTTGCTGTCACTCAGCTCTCTTTCCCCACCAGACTAGCAGCTCGTTGGAGGCAGGATGGGCTCTGCATGGTGGGTGCCGAGGGAAAGTTTATGGAGTGTATGATGAATGAATGAGGCTTGAGTCTTTGCTGTCTACAGAATTTACAGCCCAGGATATAAATTGCATTCACAGTAAAAATAATCATCAAGATACTGCTTTAAAAATCCTTCATTTGTGCATAATGACCTGGGGCTTCAGGGGATACCATGTGCTCTATAGTTGGCTGGCACCTCCACATCCTTCCCTCCAGACACAGGGACATCCTCTGTGTCCCCTTTCTCTCTCTTTCCAAGGACACAGCAGTGCAGCACCAAGGAGAACACAGCGGGTACCCGCGGTAGCCCTGAGCAAGCCATTCACCCTCTCTGAGGGGAGGGTCCCACTGCTCTCCGAACCCCCTTCCTACTCTAGTTCATCACTAGCCACATGTGGGGGGCAGGGGCTGGAGGACAGTGCCCACACCCAGATCATTCTGGGGAAGGGTCACAGTCTGCAAGGCTGGGCAGGACACCAGGCTCTGTTGGGGACCCCATGTCCTGGCCTGCTCCTCAGGGAACTCTCCGGACGTGGCCCTGATTGTAAAGTGATGGCCGCCTCTGGGCCAGGCCCACATCTGTCTACTGCACCCTGAGGTTTACAAAGCCCTCTGCATGTGCCCCGTCACTCAGGCCTCACACCTACCCCCTGAAGCTTAGAAAGGGGCAGGATGGGCACAGGTTACAGAGCAAGTCAGCGGACCACTCCTCTGCCCAGTGATCTTCCCTGACACCACCACCCTGAGCCAGGACAGCGGTCCCGCTGCCTCCACGAAATGGGAGGACGCAGCATCTGCAGTGCAAGTGCTGACCTTGCCCCATGAGCATCCCTGAGAAAGGGGGTTGTTCCCTCTCAAGAACCTCTCCAAGGCACCACGAGAATCCAGCAGCAAGGTGCCGGCCAGGGCAACAGACCGCCGGAGTAGAAACAGCACTGCACAGGGAGCACCAGCACTGCACAGGGAGCACTGCACAGGGAGCACCAGCGCTGCACAGGGAGCCAAGTCCCAGCCCCTCCACACCCTGGCTTTGTGCTTGGGAGGGCCTGGGGTTCCCCATTTATCAAACAGGGGACACAAAGCCTGCCCTGCCCGCCCCCTGCAGGCCAGCCGAGCACTTGCTAAACCTACCCTTGCCCACCTCTGTTCAGCTCACCCACCTGTGTCCCCTCCTCAGCCAGGAGGGGACAAGAGGCTGTCCTCTCTCCCCACGAGCCCAGCCTGACTCACTGCACCAAAAAGCCAGGCCTGGGCACAGACGTGTGCTCAGGCAAACGTGCAGACCCTCTGGCCTGTGCACACTGAACAGGTGTGCGCAGCGGGCACACACCACTCATCTGCACACTCAGGTGTACACCACATACTGAACCTACTCAGACACACATACCACACTGTGCACAGACCACAGTACATGGACCACACACCTACACATGCACAGGTGGCTTCACATGACACACACACAGATGAATATGCATACATTTTCCTGCCTCTCCCATGACAGCCAGATGGTGGGAGTCTCCCAGAGGGCTACCATTTAATGCTCTAATTAATTTTTAAAAATTCTAGGAACGCGGAGCCTGAGTTTGTTCCAAATGTCCCAGGCATGGCCCAGCCTGAGGCCAAGGAGGGAAGCAGGTCCGAGGGAGAGTTGTTGGGGGGCTGGGGGGGGGCTCCCACTGCACCCAGGAGAGGCTGAGTCTTCACCTGGAGGGTTGATGGCTAGCCCAGGAAGGGGGTGCTGGGCTCAAGACATGGGCCTGACCCTGGTTCCAAGAGTGTCCCATGACCCAGGACAGGGAGAGGCTCCTTCCCGGCACTGTGGCAGGGCTATCTGGCCCTGCCTGCACACATCAGCAAACCGGAAGCTGGGTCCTGCGAGGCTGCTGGGGTTCATGACCAGAACCCAGTTGCCATTTACGAGCCCTGCTGTGTGACGTCAAGGCACTTTGGGAGGAAACAAAGCACAGAGCCACCGCAGTCTGCCATGTGAAACGGATGACGTGCAAAGACAATGAGTCAGTCCAGGGGCACGTGCTCTGCTCCCTGCCCCCTCCCACTTACACACCTCCCATGATGGGGAGCTCATGATTTCTCCAGGCAGCCTGCTCTGATTGGAATAAGGTCCAGCCTCACCCAGCTTTCCAGGGGGAACCCAGGCCTATTCTCTGGGCCACGAGGGCCCGCTGGTACAGGCTGGCAGGAACCACGCAGCACTCACCTTCCAGGCCTTTCCTCTGCCTTTCCTGGGGGTCCCTTCTTTGCTGCTGAGTGTTTGGGAAAATGCAGCAATACAGTTACTGCCTCACTTATGAGTAATTTGCTGACAGGAGCTCTGTGTACGCAGAGGGCTGAATTAACGAGGCTTAATTAACATTAATGTTGTGACAGAACTCAATTGGAGTCAGAAAATCCCCCATCCCCGCTGCCCAGGCCCTCACTCTCCCAGTTCACGTGGGAGGTGAGCTTCTGACAGATGTGACCAGAGGGCTGCCTCTCTCCCAGGATTAGGAGGGATTTGGGACCTGGGGGCTGGAGACTTGCAGGAGATCAGCACAGGAAGTCAGGAGCCTCTGCAACTCCAATTCCAAAGCAGCTCTCAGACTGAGCCTTTTGTCCTGCGCTGTGGGGGCCTCAGAGTCCAAGACACCAGGGTCCAAATCTGCCACTCACATGTGAGGGACTGTGGGTGAGTCACCTCACCTCTCTGTGCCTCACCATCCCTATCAGCAAAAGGGACAGAACCAGTCCTCCCTCACGGGGCTATGAGAGGAGTCACGCGTGGAGAGCAGGGGTGCTCTGAGATCTTCATTTCCTCCAGCCCCTCCTAAGTGTCAGAGTGAGCATTACTGAGTGATTACTGTGCTGCGCTCATCACCTCATTTAATCCTTCCAACAGTCCTTTGCAGTAGATGACCACAACCCCATTGCACAGGTGAGGAAACCAAGGCACTGAGAGGGGAAGTCAGGGGGGCTGAGGGACCAAAGCCACCCACGGCACTCACTGGAGAGCCCCTGGAAGGATCCATAGAGCCAGGGGAGGGGAAAGGTCAGGCAGGGGGAGCCACGCCAGGGTGGGCACTGGCCTGGCAGTGTTTGTGGGATCAATCTGTGAATGATGGCAGGAGGGGAGAAGTGTGCTCTGTAGCAGTGCGTCTCTCACCAGAGGCCCAGATACCTCTTTTCCAACCACGGAGACTTTATTAAGCTGTCCCCAGAGTGCCCAGCCTGTGCCAGGCTCTGAGGAGGGCAGTGGAAGGTGCACCCCTCCTCTCAGGATTGGTACCACCTCCTACTCCTCTCGGCTTTCCCCAGGGCACCCAGCACAGCCCTGGCACGGGGCAAGCACGGGGTAATTATCTTTAATGGTTGCCATTATTAATACTAACAGGGAGGACACCTGACCAGAGCCGCCTTTAAGCAGCAGTAGGAAGAAGGCCCAGCCCCCACCCACCCCAACACAGCAGGCCCCAACCCTCACCCTGCACACACCTCAGATCACTCAGTGGACAAGCTGCTACGGTCCTCTGGCCCCACCCAGGGGCACGGCCACACTCTGGTCCTCAGGGGGCAGGAGTGGCTCTGGACCCCTCAAGTCCCAGGTCTCACCTGAGGGACTAGCAGGTTGAAGTCTCAGTGTCAAGGACATGCTTGGGAATAGTGTAGGGGAGAAGGAGGGGGCAGGGGCTGGGGTAGATCTACCTCTAGAAAATGACTCCTCCTCAGCCCCGCCAAGCCCTGTGTAGCTGCAAGCCCTGCCACAATGTCCTGTCACAGGAGGCCTTCCTGCTCCTCCCAGCCCAACTCCCATCGCCCGACTCACACTAGCCGAACGACCTTGAGGAAGCCCCCCTGTCCCCTCCTTCATGTCTCTCTTCTGTGATGCAGACGTCAACGGTACCAACTTCGGGGTACCTATGTCATGGGGCTGCCGTGAGGACTGAATGAGATACTGCTTGGCACTGAGTGAGGGCTCAGCGAATGGCAGCTGTGATTACTGATGACCTGGAGATTAGCACAGTGGAGACCCAGCCCAGCCAGGGGCCACTGAGGAAGCGAGGTGGCCTCAGGGTGTCTCTCTTCGGTCAGGCTGTTCTGAGGAAGCAGGAGTGGCCAGGGGTCTTTGTATGGCCCCTGTGACAGGTCTGGGACCCATGGGGCCTCTCGGGACAGAATCAGGAAGAAATTTGTTTCTGGAAATAGAAATAACTGCCTTATAAAGAAGTGAGGTCTCCATCCCAGGAGGCATGCAAGCAAGGAATCCCTCTATTCACTCAACAAGCACTCACTGGCTCCTCCTCTGTACTGGGCCCTGTGTTGGGCATTGGGGGGTTGGGAAAGAGACCAGGAGACCCAATCCTGCCTGGAGAAACCCACACTCTAAAAAGGCAAGTGATGCTTTTTAAAAAGGCAAACAGACCTCGGGTCAGGCCGCCCACCCTCCGTAAATGTGTCAGAGCCTGGAAAAGAAGAAGCACTTTGCCATGAAGGAGGCTTGGCAACCCCCCGGGGCAGCTCAAAGAGGGGTTGAGCTCTGGCCCAGCAGACATGAGGCCAGGCCCCGCCCTACCCTGAGCCCCTCTTAGCCCTGTGACCCCAAGGGCCTCCTGGTGCCTCCCAGTGCCCATGTTCTCCCTGCCCTGGTCCATCTTGACCACAGATCAGGGCCAGCCCACAAAGCCCCTGCCTACCCTCAGTTCCCAGTTAGGGGCGGGCAGGAGGTAGCCCTGGAGGGAGGGCCCTGCTGGCAACAGGGAGTGGAGGAGGGAGGGGTGGCTGTCTCTGCAAGGGCACAGCCAGTCCCAGGCAGGTGGTGGGCTTACCCCTTGCCCCCTTTCCTGCCCCACAATATCTATGCCCCCCCAACCATGGTTCCCGGGGAGCAGGCTCCAAGGAGGCCCAGCAGCCAGACCACCAGCTGCTGCCCCCTCCCCATACAAACCCTGGTCACAAAGCACCCTCCCCCCAACTCTGCCCGCCTGCGGTGACAGCCTCTTGGCACCGGCTTTCCCCTACCCTCCATCTGTCAGGAATCGCTGCAGACAGACTGTGAGAACCACAAGAGGAAGTCGTGACTCTGCTCGGACCCCTCCGGCTCCCCCTGCCTCCCAGGGCGCTCCGCCTACCCCACTCCACGTACTCCCCCGCTCCATCTGCGTCTTCCTTTCCCCTCCGTCTATCTGCATCTTTCCTACCAATGAAGACATTGACAAAGCGAGCGTGGGGAGCGGAAGGGGACCAGCCAGCCAGTGACCCCCACAAACTCGTAACCTCCACACACCATGGCCACAGCACAGCCACCCATCTGTCTTCATTCCTCACCTTCTCCCTATTAAGGGGCTGGAATCCTGTGGGATTGTGGGTTCAGTGACCCCGTCTGTACAAATAAGCAATAAATTCTGCCAGGCCTGCTCCCCAAGGGCTACGAGGAGCCCACAGGCGTCATGTGGAAAGGACGTCGTGAACCATAGAGCTTTGTGCAGGCAAATGTGTGTCGTCCCCAGCTTCTTCCTATTTAATGTGGGAATGAAGATCCAGCCTGCCCTTCTCTTGGGAGTAGGAGGCCAGAAGGACACAAGGACAGACAGAAAAATGCCTTGAAGGATGTGAGTGGCAGCAGGAATGGAAGGCAGGACCGTCGAGGTAATGACCCTTACCGCATTAATGGGAGGTGAGCCAGGCACAGCTGGGGAAACTGAGGCCCAGAAAGCGGTCACACCACTGCGTTAGAGGCAGGATAGGGACACTGGCGAGGCCTCCTGGCCCTGTCCACACCAGCACCCCAACCAGGATGCTCGGCCCTGGCTCCTCCAGACCTTCTTCCTAAGGGGCTCTATCCTTGAATTCTCCCAAGACATGAGGAAGAAATCAGCTGTGTATTTTTTAAAAAGTAACCCTGCTCAACTGGCATTAGAACCCAACCTACAAATAGTGGGGAAGCCCTGCTGCAGACCTGGGGTTGACGGTATAGGTGGACTGCCCGATGCCCTGTTTGACACAGGACTTCTAGTTTAAAAACCAGGACAATTCTGAGCAAACCAGGACAAGTTGGTCACCCTATGTGGGAGTAGGCACTGGGCAAATACGGGGGTGGGCATTTCACAGAA
Source organism: Craseonycteris thonglongyai (assembly GCA_004027555.1). Lineage (NCBI taxonomy): Eukaryota > Metazoa > Chordata > Mammalia > Chiroptera > Craseonycteridae > Craseonycteris > Craseonycteris thonglongyai. The sequence goes on from PVKE010002213.1 coordinate 19,687, forward strand.
AAAAGAGTCAAACCCTTGCTCCCCAGAGGCCAGATGGTGAGGAAGTGCTGGTCCAGCTGCAGTCTTGGGCTCTGTGGGGCTATGTCTTACTCCCACCACAGCACTGCTGTGCCCGAGGGGAGGTGTCCTGGGTCCTCAAGCCCTTTCATCATCAAAGAAGCTCGAGGTTCAGAGAAGGAAAGCCAACTGCCCAAGGCCACACAGTGAGTGAGGCGCCAAAGCTCAACCACAGGGCCTGTTTTTCTATCACTAGATCCTCCCCAGGTCCTGGCAGGTCACAGCACAGGCCTTCAATGAATGTTGGAGCTCAGACTCAAAGGTTCCAGTTCACACCGGGTACTTCCCTGGGACGCAAAGCGGCACCCATGTGTGGGCACGTGCAGCCTGAGGCGCAGAAACACGGGGTGGGCAGGGCACTGGGCAAATGCAAAGCCTGAGAGAGCCCCCTCCCCTCTGCCTCCCCCTCCTCCGTAGGCCCTGTCCAAGTTCCCCTTGAGGTCCATGGTCGGGTGTGAACCCCGGACTCTTAACCAGACTCTCCTGGTACAGAGAAGCAAGCGTGGAGATGGAGGGGAACGCAGGGACAGAGGAGCCTGGAGCGGGCCCTGAGCCACTGGTGGGGGAGCCCGGAGGAGGCCCTGGACCACCCGTGGGGGAGGCTCCTGGAAACAGCAGAAGGGCCTTCCAGGCAGAGGCAACTGCATGGAGTGCGATGCTTCTGTGACATTACCTCTGCTTTGGGGCATGGCTGGAGCACAGAGTTGTGAGGTTTGGGGCGCACATGGACGGTGAGGTCTGAGGCTGGGGAGACGTCAGGTGCGTGTGAGGTCTTGAAGGGCCCTGCATGTCAGTCCAGCAGACTCAGTCCTGTGAGTGGTGGACATCGCTGTAGGATGCTGAGCAAGGGCAGGACAAAGCTGTGCATGTTTCGGAGTACTCAGGTGAAGAGAGAACAGTCAGGGCTGCTGCAGCGGGCCAGGGCGGCCACAGTGGGGTGGGGCAAGGGCCGGGCTGGCAGGTGGTAGGGGAGGAGTCTAAGGACTTGGAGGCTGTGAGCGGTGAGGGAGAGGGGGACTGTGATGACTCCCAGGTTCCTGACCCAGGCCTAGGTGATGCCCATGCTGTGGCCTGGTCTCAGGATCAGAAGAGACCAGTGCCTATGTGCTGGGCTGTAAGTCATCACAGGGTCTGGGCACAGCCGCCCTGCTGACCAGGAGAACAAGCTGTAGAGATGTCGCCTTTACCTCTAGGTATGGCATATCTGTCGTCACCCTCCACTTCCCTGGGAGGCAGACTGCAGGAGGCAGCCAGTGGTTATAGAGCATGAGTGTGCAGTTCGCCAGGGCCTGAGAGGGGCTGGGCCTCACCCACAGCCACACAGCATGTCAGCGGGCACAGGTCGGGAAGGGACGTTGGGCAGGCTTTGGGTGAAGGTGGGGGCAGAGGCCCAGGAACAGATCCAGGACCAAAGGGAGGCCGGAGAGCCCCAGGAGGCAGGAGTGGGATGGAAAGGAAGGCAGGCTTTCTAACAAGGAGAGTTGTCCAGGGACAGAAGAGGCTATCTGGTCAGTTAGTGAGCGCCACCCCTGGCGGTATTCAAACAGCAGTTAGAAGCCCCAACCCCCACCCCAGGGCTGCTGGGGGAATTCCCTCAAGTAAGAGCCGGTGGTGAGGCTGCTTTGGCCAAGTAAGGATGCTATTCCAGCCCCAAGAGCCATAGCTCATCCAGTCATTCACTCAACATACAGTCACCCAGGCTGGGGACAACGGGTACTGAGGGTGGGTGGGGCAGAACCAGAGAAGCCTTCTCTCTCAATGTCCCAGCCCCCATCCAGGGAGCAAGGCTGGAACACGGCAGGGGACAGGGAGTGGAGCCCCTGGCTGCCCATGCTCCCTCCATGTCACCGATGTGTCCCCCTCACCACCTCCCCAAAGGACAGAGCTCCCTTATCTTCCTGGGCACATCTGGGGCAAGGGGCAAAGGGCCAAGGGCCAGGCACAGGGCAACCTCCTCTTGCGCCCACTCCTCCCAGAAGTCCCTAGGGCTCTGGGCTCATTTCCTAATGAGGTCCTTGAAAGTGCTCTTCCTAATTAAAGTAGGGCAGTAAGTTATGGCCTGGAGCCACAGGGAAGAAAGGGCGACAGAGGAGCATTTGGGGGCTCCCTAGCCCCTTCCATGCGACCTAACAGTGCAGCAGCCTAGCACGGGAGGGGGTTCGTGGACAGAAAGGAGATGGAGGTTCAGAGAGGGCCGGGTAAGCTTAGCTAACCTTGACTTGAGCACTGACCACGGGCCAGGCACTGCTTTGAGTGCTTTTCACAAATGAACTCACATAGTCCTCCAGAGCCTGTGGGGTTAGGTACTGAGGGTTCCAGATGAAAGATGAGGCCAGTGCTCAGAGAGGTGAAGTCACTTGCCGGGGTCCCGTAGCTAGGAAGCAGTGAAGTGTGGCTGTGACCCCTGGCAGCCTGGTCAGAGGCCTCTGTGTCACCATGGAACTTCTCACCTGTCCAGAGAGGGGCAGAGACTTGCTGTTTACTCAGCAAATCAGTGACATGGTGAGGCTACCTTGTTCCTGGTGGGTAGGCTAACCAGACGTACTGTTTTAAAAGGGACAGAAAACAACAGTACTGTCCCGCTTCAAACAGTACGTATGCTCAGCCTAGTCTCACTGGGCTAAATTCAAGGTGTCAGTAGGTGACCATACGTACTGTTTGAAACGGGACAGCACCATTGTTTTCTGTCCCATTTAAAACAGAGCATCTGGGCAGCCGCTGGTGGGACTGAGAGTGAGAGAGGGTCGTGGCAACGGGGTTCAGTTAACCAACACTGAAGGGGGCAGAGCACTCAGCATGGCATCTGCAAGTGCAGGAGGGGCCAAAGGCCATGGAGAGGAAGGACAGGGGTCTGGGAGAGGAGGTGGCACAGGAACCGGGGCTGCCACTGCACAGGCTGGCTGACCTGTGCCCTGGGAGGAATGGCCCAATTCCTGGTGTAGGAAGAACCGGTGGGCTCCCGGTGAGGTTTCAGGTACGGTACAGAGGCCAGAAACAACTTCTTACCCACGTGGACAGAGACGCAGGCTGGGGTTCCGGGTCAAGGGGCTTGAGCAGGGCCTCCGCCTGGGCTGTGGAGGGACTGCAGTGGAAACCAGGCATGGCTGGCCCTGGGAGGCCACGCTGTCCCTGTTCTTCCTCTGCTCCCTTGAGAAGCAGGTAGTTGTGGTCTGGGGCTCAGGGGAAGCGGGTGCAGGGAGAGGAGAGCGTTGTCACATATGCAGCTGATACGAAGTCTGCTCACAGGTATTTGGAAATCGGCCTGCTCAGACTCAGCCAAAAAAATAAACAGGCCGAAAACCCTGAGTGGATGTAAGTTCTGCTAATAAACCGTTGGTCCCGGCTCTGTGTGAATGGTTTAAGACATCCCTTGTGTCAGGGTTGGATCTCTCAGACCCTGCGCCCTGCTCCTGGCTGCCTGGAACAGGGGCAGCTCCTTAGGCACCCTCTAAACACCTGGGGCCTGGCTGTGGTGTATTCCTGTGAACACCCTGGCTCTCAGGGAAAACAAAAGAATCCCCGAGAATGAGGCCCAGAGGGACCTGGAGACGCCCCACTCCCCATGAGCAGAGGTGGGCCTCTCTTCTGGGCCACAGCATTTATATCAACCTCAGCCCTCTGGGGCTGCGCTGTGGGGACTAGACAGTGGCTGAGGCTTGGTGTGGAGAGGCTGCCATAGTGGGGGGGCAGGCTGGGAACAGAGACTACTGGCGTCTCTCCAGCTACAAATAATTCCCCGCCACAAACAGCCAGTGGGGAACGTTGCCTTTGGCTTGGCTGGGCTGCCCTGGCTGGTGTGGGAAGAGGAAGAGCGTCACTTTGGTCCTGCGGCCTCCATATGTCCATAACAGTCACCTCCCTCCTGGTGCACCCTGTCCTCTAGCACTCACACCCCATGCACACGTGTGCGGGGGCACATGGCTGAGAAAGGGCTCTGAGAGTGATGGGGGCAGCAGATGGCAGCTCAGGGTCCAGGAAGTGGAGGGGAGAGGAGGGCTGGCCTGAATGTCCCTGGATTCAGGCCACTAGGAAAGCCCAGCCTTAGTCTCCAGCTATTCATTCAAGCAGCTTAACCTGGGCTTCACAGAGCCTTCCTGCCTCTCATCAGCTGCCAACTCTCTGATGTTAATTTGGACCCATTGGGTGAGCCACAGCCCCTCCTGGCTAACTGACCAGGCCAGACATGCCAGACCTGGCTGGTTAACCTTGGCTTCTTCTGCTTAACCAGCTTTCCCAGGCCACCCAGGGCGCAGGCAGTCTGGGACTCCCAGTGCAGATGGGAGTGGAATGAAATAATTCCTGCAGTCCCTCTCAACCCGAGAAGCTACTATTCTCTGGACAGCCAAGTGGTCCCAGCTGACCAGTTGACCCACATCTCTCCTGCTGCTATTTCAGCAGCTGCCCTCTCGTGCCCTTGGTAGAGGAGGAGTGGGTAAGCTGCTGCCAGTCCTTCTAGTTGTTTGTTCCCCATGCAGTGATCACAGGCTCAGGAAGGGAACAAGGAGGTTGAGTTTGAAGGCCAGGCTCCGGGAAGAATACTTTATGTCAGCCTGCATACCTCCGCGAGGTGGGCTCATTATTCCGTTTTCACAGACCAAGGATCTAAGGCTCAGAATCTAAAACGCACACCAGGGTCCCCTGGCTGGTGGGTCACAAGGCTGCAGGGCCTGACTCCATTTCTGTCCATCACTCCACTGCATCCAACTCAATCATGAGCATAGGAAGAAGGCAGAAGGGAAAGTAGTCCAAGGAAGCTGGGCCTCAGGCCTGAGTTCTGGGAGTAGACCTAAAAGTCCAGCTGCTCTCCACCTACCTGCCCAGAATCCATCCACCAAGCCAGCTATGCTCCCACCAACCCTCACCAGGCAGTAAGGAGCTTGAGGGCCACAGGTCTCTCACCCCCAGGTCAAGACTGGCCCTGAGCGCAGCTCTGGGGGAAAGAAATCTGCTCAGAGTACTGACTGCAGTGCAAATGGAGCAATTACTAATGGATAAAGGGAAAATGAAGTTCAGAGACGGAGAGCAACATGCCCACGTCACACAGCAAGTTAGGGGTAGACACAGAACAAATATCATAATACTGTGGAGAAGACAGAGTCTACAAATATCTTATAAAGAACAAAAACCAGTCTTGTTCTCGTTTGCTTTCTTCAATGGAAGTATGGAGTCCTTGGGGTCAGAATACAGTTGTCCTTTCCCCTTGCTTTGCTTTGCGTGACCTAGATCTGGTGAGACTGGATCTGCCCTGTGGGACCAGGAAAAGGTGGCCCTGTGCTCAAGGAAGAAGGAAGTTCTATGGGCTCCAGTCTGGCTGGGGAGGGCCATAGGACATTAGGTGGTTGTGATGTGAGATGGAAAAACAGTCTGAGAGAGACAGACAGACAGAGACACAGACAGAGACAGACAGAAAGAGACAGTGTAAGTTCAATGTGGCTCTCTCATGAAAATGCACGCATTCAGCAATCCCTTTGCTAAGAATTTATCTTAAGAATCAGACATTCACAAAGTGGCAGTACAGGATGATCATCGCAGAACTGTGTAGAATAGGAAAAACAGGACCAACTAAACACATGTCTATCAATAAGAGACTGTATCCTTAAATGAGAAAGATTCACCTACCAGATTACTTTCTAGCCCTTTAAAATAATGGTATGAATCTACTGTTATCGACCTGGAAAGATGTGTGTGGGGGGAGGGGGGGACCATTGGCATAACACATCCTCATTTTTGCTTAAAACAAAAAAAGTGTTCATAGCCACGAGCTCACTAATAGAGAAAAACCTGTGGGAGGATATTCTGCCTACATGGTGGTATTATATAACCAAGGGTGATTGTTACCGTTCTCCTTTGGCTTTTCTGTATTGTCTGTATTTTTAAAAAATGATTATTACAAGTATGCAATTACTCTTACACAACCAGAAAAAAAGTTACTTCCATTGGAAAAAATAAATACAATCAGTTGAAGTGAGTCTCAGCTTCAGCACTACCGATAACTAGCCGCATGGCCCTGGGTAAGGCCCACGCCCTCCCTGAGCCTCAATTTCCTCATCAGGAAAATGGGGGCAATAATTCGCTCCTGCACCACCGGCCTCCCGGGGTGGCTGTGAGGCACAAACTGGAAAAGGCCACGCTGTGGTCTCACAGGCTGGGAGGGCTAGAAACTGCAACAGTGTCCACAGTGACTGGCATTAAGTCCCTGGTGGCAACTCAAGGCTAGTGACCAGGGGGAGGCTGGTGGCCACATGGCCACTGCCATGGACTCCCAGACTGGCAGTTCCTAGAGAGGCTTTGGGCTGTGTATCCTGCCACATTCTAAGGGGCAGGTGTGTGGAGGCCTGAGGGGTCATGGGAAGTGTGTGGACCTGGTGGCCCCATGGCCCTGACTTGCTGGGTAACCCTGTCAGTCACTAGAAGGCATTCTGAGGGGTCTGATAGTACACTGGGCTCCACACCCCCACAATGGACAGCTTGTGGGCATCTGTGCTAGACCCTGCTAAGGGCACAGAGGTCAGACCAGTTGCAGCGGATGGGGAGCTCAGTCAGGGCCCCTCCTGAGCTACTCCAGCAAAGGGGCTATTCCTGGGGTCCGTGACACACAGCAGCCTTTGAGAAGAGCTGGTATGAGCACACTGGTGATTAAAAATGCTTGAGGGCCCAGAGCTACTCAGGAGGGAGCCGGCAGAGGGAGAAGGTTGGCTAAGAGGGACCCTTGGAGGGCAGGGAAAGGAAGAGAGGCCACAGCTCACCCTGCGCCCCCCTCTCACTGGTGTGACTAGGGTGTGTGCATGTGGACTTGTATCTCTTCCTTTCATCTGCATCACACTCTATAGCCAGACAGGCATGGCCCAGTCCTGCCAATGACCAGCCAGGCTGCCTGGGGCAAGTGACTTCACTTCTTAGTACTTTGGCTCTTTCCTCTGTGAGGTGCAGTGACAATACTTCTTGGCCCTGGCTGAAGGAGGTCTTGTATAAAAAGCCCCTAGCAGCGAACATGCTCATTAACTCTTATTACAATTCACATTACAATTTTAGATGAGTTCCCAGCAATCCAGGGGCAGGCAGGCAGGGCCCCGTCAGGAGTGATGATGTGTATGAGGTCCCCCAGTGTGGGAACCCAAAGTCCTTTCTGTGCGCAGAACCTCGTGCCTGGCCCTCAGCCTAAGAACCCCTCGTTCCCTGACCTAGCAAGGAAGAGAGAGGGCAGGGGTGGTGGGTGGCTGCTGCAGGGATGGTGGGTGGCTGCTGCAGGGGTGGTGGGTGGCTGCTGCAGCGGGTAAGAGGTAGGAGTGTACTGCTCCAACTCGGGTCCTGCCCGAGGACACCCTCGTTCTGAGACTGGGTCTCTGTTCACACCTACAGCTGACTTCCAGCCACCAGGGTCTCAGTCTCACCTTCTAAAGCCTGGGGCTGGGGGAAAGCCGGGATGGCTCAGCGGGTTAAGTGCTCGCTTTGAAGACCCGAGGACCGAGGATCGAATCCCGGCTCCGGCCCAGGCGGACCCACATGCTGAACTAGGGTATGCTTCCTGAATGCAGTGAGGCCCCCAGTTCAGTTAAAAAATAAATAAATAAATAAGAAAAGAAATGATGGTCCTGCTCTAGCTTAGAGTTTAAAAAAAAAAAAAAAAAAGCCTGGGGCTGGAAAAGGCCTCAGGTTTGCAGGGTAAGCGCTGAGAAGCCCGCATCAGAGGAGGCAGCTCAGGCCCTGTGTGCCTGCTGATAAGTTCCTTGTGTTCTCTGGGCTTCAGGTGACCCAGCTCACAAGAGGAGGCCTTACTGTGGTCCCTAAGAATGCCCAGCTTCCCTTTCCAGCCTCAAGAGCCCCTCAGGCCCTTCTCAAATGTTCCATTCTCCCTCCACCCACAGCTCCCTCAGTCCCATTCATTCATTACCACCCCCAAATGCCACCTCTGTGCCCAGCCCTGTGGTCCCGTGGCCCTCCACCTCAAAGTGCTCACAGATACTCCCAAGCCACCTGGAGCTCCTACAATGGGCTATGACAAGGGTACACAAAGCCATGGGCATCCAGACATGGGAGAGGTTAGATCACCAGAAAGATGGGGAAAGCTTCATGGAGGTGGCAAAGAACTGATTCTGAAGGATGGGTAGGCATCAGGGAAGGACAATCTCAGCAGAGGGACAGGTATGTGCAAAGACCTAGAGTTAGGGCATTGCGTGGCGGGTCAGAGAAATGAAGACTCTACTTTGGATAGTCTGATGACTTGAGCTCTTGAACTTCTCTGGAGGGAAGATGGGAAATGGGAAATGACACTCCTAGAGAGACTGGGGTGGACCCTCCTTGAGGTCACCTGCATCGGTGACATATAGCCATGTCCTGTTTCCCTATCTGACCAGTTGGAAGAATAATTACTACCTCACAGGCAATGGCCAAAAGAGCCCTTCAGAAATGTTGGTGAGTCGCACCCTAGGAAGACAGAATAAGGGGCTTTGTGTTGGGGAGCTGTGGGGTCTCCATACAGGAGGGTCCCTCCCAAGTCCACGCCCCAGGCTGTAAACCTGTAGCCCAGGGAGGCACAGCTGGGCACTGCAGCCACTCACCCACTTTCTCCACACCTGAGCCCCAGGCCTCTGACCCTGGCAGGGTACACAGAGGGAGCTTAGAAAGGAAGAGCCTGTTTCCAAGGCAGACAGACCTGGGTCACATCCTGGCTCCACCACTTAAGTGTCCTGACATTGGCCAAGTCACTTCTCTTTGAGCCTCAGTTTCCTCATCCTTAAAGTGGGAATAATAATGTAATATCCTCAGAGGAGCAAAGCTAATGAATGCATATTGCCCAACACTATGCCAGGCATGGGGTAAGTAGCCAATGTCTGTTATTAGTCATTCTCTTGAGGGAATTATTTATTTTGGAATCCTTAGTATCCAGCACAAGGCTGACAGAATAGACAATGTGGAGAAGGATCTGAGACTGAGGGATGAGGAGAAATGTGTTTTGGGAACTCAGGACTGCAGAGGCTAGAGGACAAAGGTCAGGGAAGGACACCTAGGGGAGGAGGCATCTCCATCAGTCCTTCAAAGACAACTGGATGGGGGGCATCTGTGGAGTAGGTGTTACCAGTGCTGCTTAGAACAGGGTCTCCAGGGCCTGGCTCCACAGCCCCCAGAACACAGACCCACATCCTCCCGTAAGCCCAGGACTGGCTTCCTGGGGTAGCCTGCGGGTATGACTTCTCACCCTGGGGCCTGGAGAGCTTCCACTTGGTTATATTGCTTGAGGGGACACAAAGCTGTCTACACATTTCTGCTCCATCAGCCCTGTGGGTTCTCCCTCTCCTCACCCTCTCCCTGGGGGCATCTCTCTGGCTTTACCTGCTGCTGACATTTCCCCAAGGAGGGAAAACTGTCAAGTCAGCCACCTGCAGACAATTGGGGAGGAAGCCAACCAGCCCCAAGACCTTTTGCATTCCGGATCCCCAACAGGCCTGAGAAAGCTAAGTGGCTCACAGAGGGGAACTCGCCCTGGAGGACCAGGAGAAAGACCCACAGGAGAGCCATTGGGAAACACTGTTGGGGCATGCCCAGGCTGGAGGCACTGACCTGGGCCTAGGACAGGGGCGCTTGGGGCCTGCTCCTTCCTCGGCACAGCCAAGAGGAAAAGAGCACAGACCAGACAGGATAGAAAGAGCTTTGGAACAAGCAAGTGGCCTGAGAGAAGCCATCTTCTGCTCTACCCAGGGCCCCGGGCCACCCATTCACAGGCCAAGCAGGCCTGTTTGACTCATTTCTTCCCTCAGCTCCTCCCTGGACACCTTTCTCCACTTCCAGGTCCAAGGTTGACTGGCCTTGAGGCGACCTCCACTATGGCTGGGCCACCCACGGGCTGAGGCAAGCCCTAGCTATGGGAGCCTTGAGACATCTGCGAAGCAAGGGGAAGTGGGCAGATGGGGGGAGGGTCTCAGCAGTTAGGTACCTAGAGAACTCAGTGAAAATCCTCTCTCTAAGAACTAGTGTACTCATTACCCTTCATTGAATGCCTACTGCTTACTAGGAACATTATCACATTTGGTCCTCACACCATCTCTGGGAGGGAGAAACTATTATCACTCCTAAGGCCATTTAGGCAGAGGTTACAGAAGCATAGAAAACCAGGTGCCTGATTCAGGGCCCCATAGAGTTATGGTTACAACACAGGTCTCTAATTCCCCTCTCTGAACACCTCTATCTCAGCCTTGAGGAGAGAAGGCAGTAGGGAGGGCTTCCTGGAGGAGGTGACTGACACCTGAGCTGACTCTTCTAAGGTGACAAAAAGAAGGTAGCTAGGTGAAGGAGCAGAAAGAGTATTCCAGGCAGATGAAATGGCACCTGCAGGTGAGATGCAGCAGGAAAGCAAGAGTGAGGCAGAAGTTACAGTTTGGTGTCACAGGCTCACAGGAAGAGGCAGGAAGGGGCTGGAGGGAAGAGGGCAGCAGGAACCCATCAGTCTCAGGAGGACACTGAACGGTGGAGTTGCCTGGTCAGATGAGGAAACAGATTCAGAGAGGAGCACTGGCTGTCCAATGACTGCATCCAAAAAGGAGATGAAGCTGGACCTGGTGCCAGGAGTATGACAATGGGGCCAAGGCCAGATGCAGGCCGCCAGCCCAGCGGGGAGCTGTGGCGAGCTTTAATTATTTACAAGGCTGCTTCCCAGCAGGCCTCGGAGCTCCCGCAGCCCAGCCTTGCCCAGTGAAGGAACTCAGCGCTGGAGACTTCACTGCAGCCACTCTTGATTAAGCCTAAGATGGAGGGTGATGAGTGTGGAGAGGACAGGGAAGCTTCAAGAAGCCAGGACAAGGTAGCGGAATCTGAGCACACAACCAGGCCACTGCATAGCCAGCTCCCCAGTGCATCCACAAAGAGAAACAGAGTTCTTCCCAGAGCTGGGGGAGTGGGGGGAGGGGTGATGTCATCTCAAGATGGGGACACAGAGGCCTGAAGGACTTGCCTGAGGTCACCAGCTAGTGCTTGAAACAGCACAGGTTCTATAGTTAGATGCCTTCATTCACACCCCAGCACTTTCATACACCCTGGGGCTGTTTACTTAACCCCTCTAAATGGGGCTAATGCACGTACTTCATAGAATCGAGGAGCATGAGGTGATGCACGTAATCTCAGCACAACGCCTGATCCACTACAGGTTCTCAGTAAGTATTCACTGTTGCTGTTGTTGCTCTGGGAGCAAAGGGCTGGCTAGAGACCAGAACTGCTGTCTCTGCCCCCAGACATTAAAAAGCAACAGGAAACTGAGGCTAAGGTGCCAGCTGGCCTACGTGACCCAGGTCCACAGCCAGGCACCCTGTCCACTTCCCCTGGCTGGGCTACCCCTGGGCTTCCGTGGGCCTGGCCCTCTGGCTTCCAGCCCCTTCCTCTACTTTGAAGGCCCTTTTGACTTATAACTGAAGCCCCATGAGCCTTTCCCTTCCCCATCCCACCAGCTTTATCTGTGTCTCTGGAGGGCCAAGTCCCACCCACCATGGATGAGGATTAGAATTTAGAAGGCCTTAGTTTGAGTGCTGGCTGCAGCCCTACAGAGCTGTGTGACTTTGGGGGAGTCATTTTACCTCTTTGAACTCTAGTTTTCTCCTCCATAATAAGAGAATTGTACTACCTGTTTTTATTTTACTTGTTTATTATGGTGCCATCTATTTTTAAATGGTAAACCCTAAGGGAATGGTGTTAGTTACCACCTTTTAAGGCTTCGCCAAGCTGTCTCTTCCTCCAGGAAGCCTTCCTGGGCTTCCTCAACATACAAGCTCCCTCCCTTCAGCCTCCATCAGTTCTTGCTATTCACCAGCTGCATTCTGGCCCTTTTGGGAGCTTGAACTCACTTTGCCTCACATAGATCTCACTTACAAAAATGAGCTCATTTTGCAGGAGGAAAGGTACAAAGGTGGGGCGACTCAGACTCTCTCATGGGGTAGAAGGGTTGAAGTGCCAAAGAAGGAGGTCAGATATAAGGCAGAAAGGTTGCTTAGGGAGGAGCCAACAGCTTTGAGGGGAGGATAGTTCAAAGAAATGGAGTTTGGGCAGGTGGCCCAGAATAAAAAGAACTCCCCAGATGGGGAAGGAAAGGGTGAGGAAAGCACATTTTCAAACTCGCTCAACGCAACCACCAAAAGCCTCCACCCCCTTTATTTAAGGCTTCTGTGTGGCTCCTAGGGGTCCCTTTCTGAACACCTTGGAGGTATGAACACTCATCCATCCTCTGCTCTTCCTCAGCCCTCTGTGAAGACTTTCTACGTGTATAACAGCTACCCCCATTTGGCAGATGAGAAAACAAGCTCAGAGATGTCAAAGCCTCTACTCCTTCTACTCCAAGCCATCAATGCTGTTTGCTTGTGTTCATTCTCTACCTATGACCCCACCCCTCCCATCTCAGAGAGGAAGCAAGAACCTGGATTGGCCATCAGAGATCCCCTGGCCCCATCTGGGGTTACGCAGTCACCTGCTACTTCACTCCTCCATCTTGCCCACAGCTTCTCATGGAGCTGCAAAGCAACAAGCCCAACATTGACAGCATGACTTTCCAGCTCCGGGACCACTCTCCTGGGTCCTTCTGCACCACATTCCCCACCACAGCAGAGAGTCGCCCTGAGCTGGGAGGTAGGCGGACCTCCTGACCAAGTCCTGTCATTCTCTACAGGGTGACCTTAAGCAAATCACTCGTTCTCTGAGCCAGTGACCTTATCTATAAAGAGGATAACAAGAAGAACTTCTGCTCTTCACAGCCGGCTGTTATAAAGTATCAGAGAGATACAGTGAAAGCAGGCTAGAAATAGTTTCTATTTCCCTGCCTCCCCCTCCACACTCCCACCGCAAGGGAACCACAGAAGAACAACTCCCAGTGATGAGACTCTCTGTAATATTGTACCCCAGTTTGTCCATATTCATAATTTCAACAGCACCAGGAAATTACAATTAGAGTTGTGATTAGGCTAAGAACTTTGGAGTCAGGTGCTTAAATTCAAACTCCTACGTAACAGCTCAATAGCTATGGGGCAAGTAACTTAATCTCTCAGTGTCTCAGTTTGTTCAGGCTGTAAAAGAAAACTATTCTGAAGATTAAAGGACTTTACGTAAGCCACGCACTTACTCCAGTGCTTGGCACACAGCTACCAGTCAGCATGTCTTAGTCTCATTATGTGCTTCCAATGTCATGACTAGAACTGGTCCTCAAAACCAGGGCAGGACTCATTGACCCAAGTGGTCAGGTAAGGCAACGGAGGTAGGAGGAGAGGATGTGTCCCAGTCACAGAGCCTGGGTTGAGTCTGAGAGAATATACCCAGAGACTGGCTGGCAAAGCTAGTAAAAAATAGAATTAAAAAAATAAAACAAAACCAAACCTTGGGGACTGACTATGGCTGTCCAAGTGCTCCCTCTACCTCACCACCATCCCTGCCACTGTGTGGAGCTTTGGGTCTGTCCACCCGCCACCCTGCTCCTGCAGACCCTGTCCTCCCTGGCCATCCGAGTGGGCCTGTTCTCCAAGTGCACCAGTGTCTGCACACAGGAGGCGCCCAGTAACAGAGAAGGAATGGCCCACGGTGTCTGTTTCTAAGAGTCCTGTTCTTCTGTTCTTGGAATCACTCCACCATGGCAACGGCCTTATGCTAACTCGCTTCCAGTCCCACAGACAGCCCAAACCGCGTGCACCCCAAGAAGGAACTTTCAAAGCAGTCGCGCCCGGGTGTACAAACACTGCACTCAGGCAAAGACCGCCCTATACCAGCACACGGCCGGGGGTTCACGTGCGGCCTCGGGAACCCTCGGGTCCCTTCCGGGAAACAAACTACCTCCTGACCCCCTTCTTTCTGGTTTGCCCCATGACTCTGCTCGAGCCGAGGTGGCAGGAGAGCGCGGTCAGCTAACCAGGGTGGCAGAAAAAGGGTTTCACCATGACTAGGCAGAAAGGAAATGGGCGCCGGGGTTCCGCCTACACCTACTACCCCGGGGTGCGAACGGGGTGTGGCCGGGGCGGGGCCAGGGCAGGACCCCTGTGCCCAAGGCGCCGAAAACTACCACCCTCCCGCTCCATGACTGGCCGCTCTGGCCGCGGGGGGCCTATGAGGTGGTCCTCCCCCAGCCAATCAGGGGCCCGGGGAGCCCATTCATTCACAGAAAAACAAGGGCAGGAAAAGGAGCGCAGCGAGGCCCGGGGCCGCGTGGCTTTGGAACACGCGCGGGGTCTGTAGAGCCGAGCCAGGCGCCCTGGAGCGCAGTACCGCCCACAGTTCCGGCGCAGTCACCGCGTGTGGCGCGCCCTCCTCCAGGGCCTCGGCGCCCCCGGCTCCGCCCCGGGTCCCAGGCCGACACGCTCGCCGCCCAGCTCCCGCGGGATCGCTAAGTGCCACCCGACCCGAGGGAGGCGGCGACCGGCGGCTTCCCGGCTTCGGGCTGCGACCGTGAGGTGCCCGCAGGCAGCCGGGCTGCAGCTGCCGCCACGTGCGCGCTGCGCACGGAGCCCCCGCCGTGGTCTCCCGCCCCTGCCGGCCACTCACGGCAGTCGTCCTCATCGCTGTTGTCGGAGCAGTCATCATCCTCGTCGCATCTCCACACCGAGGGGATGCAGCGCTCGTTCCGGCACCGGAACTGGTCCTCCTCGCACTTCTTGACCGGCCCTGCGCGGGGGAGAACGGCAGTGAGCCGCAGCCACGGACCATCATGCCCTGGCCCCGGGGAGGGCTCTGCTGGAGTGAAGGAAAGGGCGCGATGCTGAAGCCAACGACCCCGGAGCCTCAGACACCCTCCGGAAGGCAGGCAGGGGTGTTCCTGGGGTGGCGGGCAGCTCCGTGGTACGACGAGGCCAGGCACACAGTCGGTGCCATTCGACTTGGGCGCCCCCATTCAGACACACGAACCCGCACACTCGGCCCGGCATTCAGAGATCCACGCAGACAGAGCCTCCAGGGAGCCCCCGCACACGCGGCACGCGCACTGGGCGCTGCGGGTCCAGCCCCTGTCCCGGCAGCACGCAGGCGTCCCCGGAAACGCATTGTCAGGCGGGGAAGCCGCCTGGCTCGGCTCGCCGCCGCCGCGGAGCGCGTGTCAGATCCCAACGACTGGGATCACACAACCCATCCTGAGCCATCAAATGACCAACCCTTTCTGCGAAGTTCCCGGCCCGGCCGGGCCCCCACTGAGCCCATCCCCCCAAGAGCAGGTGCCGGAGGGCAGAGCGCACAACACAGGGAGCCGCGGGGCGAGGGGGAAATTTAGGGGTAATGGGTCCGGGGGAGCCTATTCCCTCCCCCTGGGGCAACCCGCTCCCTGGCCGCCGGGCCGCGCTTTGTTGGCAGCTCGCGCGGCGCAGAGCCGGGCCGGGACCAGCCGCACGCACCTTGGCCGCCGTGCAGCGAATCTGCAGCCGCCGCAAGATGCTGGAGCCGCAGCAGCAGCAGCAGCAGCGCCAGCGGCCGGAGCACGCCCCGCTCGGGGCGGCCCATGGCGGGCCCCGGGCTCCGGCCGCCGCGCCCCGCGCACCCGGTGCGGCTGCCGCCGCTGCGCTTCAGCCCGCCGAGTCCTCGCCGCGGCGCCGGGGCTGCCGTTGCCGCCGCCGCCGCCGCCCGCCCCGGCTCCTCGGCTGCATTTCAAGCAGGTTCCGTGACGCTCGGCGGCGGGGCGGGCTCAGGCTGGGCGCGCGGCCCCGGCCCTGGGCTGTGGCCGCCGGCGCGCGCGCCCCCTCCCGCTGCCGCCTCCGCCTCCTCTTCCTCCTCCTTCTTGTCCTTGGTCCACTCCTCCCTTAGCAGCAGGCTCTTGGTGATTCTGCTCAGGGCCTGCCAGCGTGCTGGGCGCTGCAGACGCTGGGGTGAGGTAGATTAGATGGTCCAGGGGAAGCAGCAGGCTGCCTGAAGGAGGTGACAGGCTGATGGGAGGCTGAGGGATGCCTAGGAGTGAACTTAGGAGGGAGGGGAGATGAGGTTTTCTGGGTACATAGGTCTGTGCTGTGTGCACATGGAGCTGAGGTGATGATGGGTAGGAGTTGGGATACCAGGATGTGCGTGATGGGGGAGAAGGTGTGGGAGGGGGACTGTATCTCTGCACCCCTCATCTGCTCCAACCCAGATTACACTTAGGTGTATCTGGTTAATGTGCCCACGTATATCTGTGCATGTTACAGGCTCAAGACCATGGATGAGGATATGAGGCAGGTGACTTGGGCCTAGTGCATAGACTTTATTCATTCTTCGTCATTTGACATTCTCCAGAGGGCAGACAATCAGAAGGACCCACAGGGACAACACTGTAGTCCTTACTGGGATGGGGAAAGTCAGGGACTGTGGGGCTCCAAAGAAGGGCTGTGTCATCCCTGCCCACGGGGAAGGCACACCCAGGACCTCAGCCACTGCTGCTGGCCTCTGCATGAATGAGAAGCCTCCTCCTCTGGAATGTCCCAGCCTCACCTCACTTGTACCAGGGTGCAGAGAACAAACCCAGGATGGGAGTTTAGCACACTGCTGGGAAGTGATGCCCAACTCCCACAACCTTTTCTGGACAATGAGGTTTGAGGGCATTTGCTACTAAAAGAAACAGGCTCTATTTCATCAGTAGCTTCTAGGGCCCTATTGCTTCCCACAAAGGGCAGGCCCTTGGCAATGACCGTGGCCACTCCACAGAGAGCCCAGAAGATGCTCCTGCCATTACCCTTTCTACCTTTGTTCATTCAGTCATTCAATAAGCATATTCCAGTCCTGCTCTGTGCCAACCTATCCTGGGCCTAGAGGTGCCAAGGAGAACCAGGCCAGGTGAGGTCCCTGACTGGTGAAGAGACAGACCATTAACAGACAGACAACAAAACACAGGCATGCTTTCAACAAAAACTTACGAAACATCTTTGACATGCCAGGCATTATCTGAGGCCTGGGAATATGGTAGAAATAGATGAGGTCCCTCCTTGCTGTTCTGCAGCTGACATTTTGGTTGGGAGAGACATACACAAAAGCAAGAAAACAAAGGTAAGTTCAGATAATCATAACTGCCGGGGGGGGGGGGGGGGGGGGGGGACAGGGCAATGTGAGCATGATGGCAGGTAAATTTAGAGAGATGATCAAGGAAGGCCTCTCTGAGGAGGTGGCATGTCACTGAGTGGCATGAAGGAGCCTGCTAGAGATTGTATGTTTGTTTTCCTTCAAAATTTATATGTTGGAACCTAATCCTCAGTGTGAGGGTATTTGGAGTGGTGGGCACCTTTGGGAAGCAATTAGGATATGAAGGAGATCAGTGCCTTTATATGAGACCCCAGAGAGATCTCTGGCCCCTTCTACAATAAGAGAACACAGCACGAAGAGGGCTGTTTATGAACCAGGAAGTGGGCTCTCACCAGACACCAAATCTGCAGGCACTTTGACCTTGGACTTCCTTGCCTCTAGAACTGTAAGAATTAAATTTCTGTTGTTTATAAGCCACCCAGTCTATGGTATTTTGTTATGGCAGCCCAAACAGAGTAAGACAGAGCCCAACCACGTGAAGATCATGTGGAAGTGCATTCCTATCAGAAGGAACAGCAGTACAGAAGCCCTGAGGTGGGCTGGAGCCAGGTGACAAGGAGAGGGTGGTGACCAGGTAGCTCAGAAGTCAGCAAGTACCTGATCACGTGAGGGCTTTATAGGCCACAGAGGGAATTTGGATTTTGTTCCAAGCACAACAGTGTCCATTATGCCAGCAATGTGCCCACTGTCACAGCAGGATTCCTGGGACTATGGAGCCTAGGATGGAGCCCCTCCTAAAGACCAGATTGATCTCCCCAGCTCAGCTCTTCCTCCTTCACTCTGTGGTCTTAGGAAAGTCAGTCCCCATCAGTTTCTTATCTGCAAAATGGGGCAGATGGGGGCATTTTCAAGGTTCATTCTAGTTTTAAGATAATTGTGTGGATTGAAGTTCAGAAGCAGTAAAGGAGACAGAATAGAAGCATGGGTTTTGGTTGGATTTAAGACTGTTCCTTGGGGAAGCTGGGATGGCTCAGTGGGTAAAACACTTGCTTTGCAGCCCTGGAGACCGAGGATTGAATCCTGGTCCCAGTCCATGCGGACCCACATGCTGAACTGGGGTGTGCTTCCCATGCAGGAGGTCCCTAGTTTGGTTCCCGCCTCCTGGTTCAGTTCCTGGCTCGAGGGGGTGTGCCTCCCATTCAGGAGGCCCCCAGACCAGTTACCACCCTGTGTGGCCCCCACCCACCTGTGTGGAACAAAACCATGTCGAAACTGATGAAGTTCAACTATGGAGACTGCTCTGGACCCTCCCCCTTCTCTCTGTCTCTCTCTGTCTCTGTCAAAAACAATAAAATAAATCTTAAAAAAAAAAAAAAAAGGACTGTTGCTTCCCTTCCTAACTATGTGATCTTAGGCAACTCACTTAACTTCTGTGGCTTAGTTTCTTCATCTGTAAAATGGGAATGATGACAGTACTCACCTCACAGTGTTATTGTGAGGGTTATATTAGATGAAATTATTTATGCCCAACATTAACTATACAGTAGGTGCATAATAACTGCTAGTTATGTTGCTATGATACAAATATAACTTTCTATTCAAAACCCCCCGATGACTTCCCTGCACTCAATATAGACTGAACCCAGGCATTCCTTGGCCTCCCCGCAAAGGGGGTCTTTGCTCATACTGTCCCACACATGTCCAGTTGCCAAAATGGGCAACTCCTTGTCCCTCAACAGTCCCCTCAGCAGAGGTCCTCTGGGCTCCTGTCAGCCCTCATCTAATATGGGCCACTTCCCTCTTTCCCTGCTCAGCCTGTGATCACCTGAGGACAGAAACCAGCTCTCCTGCATTTCTGAATTCCTGGCATGGGCCACATTTTACCAGTGTTAGTTCCTGCCTATAGTAAAGATTCTGTACCCCCAAGAGGACTATGGGTTATAGCAGGGGTGGCCAACAAGTTGATCGTGATCAACCCGTCGATCGTGAGGCCAATTTTGGTGGATCGTCGATCGCTCGCAATGTCTGGGGTGGAATTCCGTGTACCATGGACTTTGAAGCGATTGTAGCTCTTATAACTCGAGCGGCGCCGCTGCGGCGCCCGGCTGATTTGAAGCAGCAACTCGAGCGGCACCAATACAGCGCCCGGCTGATTTGAAGTGTCAAATCATAACATACAATCCTAAGAAACCGACAAAATGGGGTATCAGAGTTTATACTCTAGCTCAGGAGTGGCCAACAAGTCAATTGCAACACACTTTTAAGATAAAAAGTAGATCTTATATACAGAAAAGTTGGCCACCCCTGGGTTATAGCAAGCATTAGATCAATGATGTTTAAGTACCTGAAAAAGTTAAAAGCAAAACCATATCTAGTCATAATAATAGCTAATACTTATTGTACACGTGCTGGTGGTCAGGCACTATTAAATGCTTTAAATGCTATAACTCATTTAGTCCTTGCAGCAGCCCCATGAGGCAGGTTTTATGTGTATCCTCTTTTACAGATAACCAGACTAAGAAAAGGGGAGATCACACAGCTCGTTAATGGCAAAGCCAACATTTGAACCCCAAAAACAGAACTGGGAATTTTTCAGGATGCATATGTTGCTTAATTCTGGTGAGGGCCGAGTGGAGAATGGCACACACCAGACACTGAAGGGACATTGAGGTCCTGGTACAGCTTCTGCTGCCCAGGGGACTTCTTGACCTTACCTGTCCTCTTTCTCCATCCTGTGCAAAGATATGGGCCTTGCCCACTACTGGGTTTCCAAAGAAAAAAAAAACAAATCCAACCTCAAATGCGATGCATTCCCCATGAGACAAAAGCAAGTGACATTCTGCCTGCTATCAGCATGACACCTGTCCCATGGAGTCCCCATGACCAGCCTCCAGAGCCACCAGAAGCCCAGCAGCCCTCCCCATGCACACACTAGTCCCTCCCCTGGCCCCTCAAGAACTGGAACTTCAGGCCTCTGCCAGGCTGTACCCTTTGCTTAAACCACTCTTGTACTGGCTCACTTCTAGCCATCCTCGGAGCCTCAGCTCAAATGCCTCTCTAAGAAGGCTTCCAGACTTCTCCAGAGAGGTCCTACCCACGCCTCTGGGGTCCCACAAAACAGAATGTCCCAATCTCTCTGATTATATTGGGCTATTGTTGGATCCTTCACCCAATGGGGAGCTCCTCAAGCTAGAAACTAGGCTATCCTAGTTTCTGCTGTGTCCCCAGTGATGACTTGTTAAAAGAAAATGTGACCATATGAATTCTTGCCAGGGCCAGAGCCAGAGGGCCTTCTGCATATACCCCCCACCCCCACCCCACCCCCAGGCTTGTTCTGCTAGACAAGGAACTCAGATGAACAAGACCTAATCACTGCCCTTGAGGATCTGCGGTCTGGGAGCAAACAATGACAGCACAGTGTGATAAGAGCCCCAGAGCGGGGCTGCTCTGGGGCATCAGAATCCCACCAACGCTGTGTCATTGCCCAGTCAAGGGCAGAGACCAGAAGCCCTGAGCTAATCACAGCTGAACTTCAAGGGCAGCAGAGTTCTCCCACTGTCTACTACCTTCACTTCACAGAAGTCTAGCCCAACTCCTTTACGCTATAGTGTGAGCCAATTTCTTCTTGTCATTGTCGCTCTGTCTGTCTGTCATTAGACAGGGTGTCTTCATCCTTGTAAAAGATGGATTCTAATCCATAACATGAACTTTATATAGATCCAAACTGCCAAGGTTGAAATCACTTGCTAACTGTGTGACCTGGGAAAATTTATTTGAACCCTCAGTGACTCAGTTCCCTCATCTATAAAACTGGGATGACAATGTTACCTAATAGTATCAATTATCTATTGCTGCCTAAAAAATTACCCACCCACCCCAAACTTAGCAACCTAACACAACCATGAATGTTGATTATCTCTCACAGTGTCTGTGGGTCAGGAATTCGAGAGCAACTTAGCTGGGTCATGATGTTGGCTGGGCTGCAGACTTCTGAAGGTTTAAATGGGGCTGAGGGTCTGGGTTGGCTCACTCACGTGGCTAGCAAGTTCATGTTGGCAGCTGGCAGGACGACTTAGTTTTTCCCCACATGGCTTTTGCCTTAGGACTGCTTGAGTGTCCTTATAACATGACAGCCAGCTTCTCCCATAGCGACTCATCTAAGAGAGAAAGAGAAAGCAGGAGAAAGTGACAACGTCTTTTATAACCTAACTATGGACATTACACTCCATCATTTGGGCAATGTCCTATAGGTTACACAGGTCAGTCCTATTCCATGTGTGAAGGGACCATGCAGGAAGGAGTGTGACAGCCAGGAGGCAATAATCATTGTGGCTATCTTGGAGATGACCTGCTGCACTATCTCATAGGACCAGTGAAGATGAAATAAGTTAACATGAAGCCTGTGCAGAAAGTATCCCGTCATGCAATATGAAAACTAGAGCCATTTACAACTGGATATTTTTCAGACCATCCTCATATATATAAAGTGCTCAGAAGAGTTTTCTGTACCTAGAACACTCTCTATAACTGTTTACTATTACTATTATTGTTGCTTGTGGCACATTGTAAGCATTGTGTAGTATTTTTTACAGTTATCATGAACTTGACTGCTATGAGCTGGAGAACCCTTTCATTATACAGAGGGAGACACCCAGGAACTGAAGGGATGAAGGGGTCTCAGGCTTTCAGAGCAGACCAGAGTCACAGCAGAACAAACCCGGTTTTGGTTTCTTACCTCCTAGCCATGTGTCTCGGGAGAGCAGATGTCACAGCTGCCTCCTTCACTACCTTGTGGAAGTACACTGGGCAGGTCTCTTTCCCTCTTTGGGCTTGGGGTGCCCATCCTTAATACGAAAGGTTGGACTAGGTTGGCATTTCCCCTGAAGCTGCCATACTATTTTCTTATCTCCATTTCTACCTACCTTGTCTACTGCCATCCCAGTATTAAACCCTTTCATTTAATAAATGTAGCTTCATGGAAGTCAGATGGCACAGCGGGTTAAGCACTCGTGTTGCAGCTCCAGGGACCGAAGGTCAAATCCTGGCCCTGGCCCATGTGGACCTATATGCTGAACTGGGGTGTGCTTCCCAAGGGGGAGGCCCTAAGTTTGGTTCTTGACCTTCGGTTAGGCCCCTGGTTCGAGGGGGCGTGCCTCCCATGTGAGAGGCCCCCAGTTCAGTTCCCTCCCTGTGTGGCCCCCACCCACCTGTGTGGAAAGAAATGTTGTCAAAAAATTGATGACATATAACTATGGAGACTGCTTTGGGCCCTCCTCTTCTCTCTGTCTCTCCCTGTCTCTGTCTGTCAAAAACAATAAAATAAATCTTCAAAAAAAAAAAGATTAATAAATGTAGCTTCATCCTAAGCAATAATCTCCATGAAATCACAGGTTTGATATGCTAATTATATTTTTCCAATGCGCATTAGAATAAACATGTGCTTATTCAAATAAACAATGTTTCTCTGTTCATCCAGATGTGCCTTGCTTTTTCTGGGTCCCCAGCTCTGTATCCCTCATTTAATCTGGGAGAAATGATGGACATCAGGAGCCCTGACCTTTCTGCTCATGATGACAGGGTTCTCAAGGTGACTTGGAGGCTGCCAGGCGCAAGGTGCCCACTACCTGAGTCACAGGGAGGCTCAGTAAGTTTCTGTTTGCTTTTTTTTAGTTTAGTTTTTATTTTGTATTTTCTTATCAAAGTTTTACTTCACATAGTTTAAAGAATTAAATAGTTCTGCAAGACTTGTTATGGAAAACTTACACTCCACCTCCATTTTCTTCTCCCCAGAGGCAAACACTTTCAACTTTTTTAGCTGATTCTTTTGGTATTTACCTCCTTATTATTAAATAACACACTTATTTCTATTTCTTTTTTTTTTAATTTATTTTACTTCTTTTTGACAGAGACAGAGGGAGACAGAGACAGAGTGAGACAGAGAGAAGGGGGAGGGCCCAGAGCAATCTCCATAGTTGTACATCATCAGTTTTTCAACACAGTCTTATTCCACACAGGTGGGCGGGGTCTGCGCAGGGCAGGAACTGATCTGGGGGCCTCTTGCATGGGAGTCATGCCCCCTCGAGCCAGGGTCTAAACCAGGGGGCAAGAACCCCATGGGAAGCACACCCCAATTCAGCATATGGGTTCGTACAGGCCAGGGCTGGGACTCGATCCTCAGTCCCCAGGGCTGCAAAGCGAGTGCTCAACCCTCCGAGCCATCCCGGCTTCCCCTTATTTCTATTTCTTGATCTTTCAGTTTTAGGCACTACCTTTTGACTTCCCATCACAAAGAGGCGGGTTTAGTTCTCTCTCACACACACAGGCACCCCCAAACACATAATACAGACATCCATCCACACACTTGTTCTCTCTGTGTCATCTCCTGACCATCCTTCCAATATGCTGTGATTATGTGATTTTAAAATGTTTTCTAACTTTTAGATTATTTTGAATTGTGGTAAAATATACATAACATAAAAATTACCATCTTAGCCAATTTTATGTGTACAGTTTAATGGCATTACATACATTCACATTGTTGTGCAACTATCACCACCATCAATCTCTAGAATTTTTTTTAAATTTATTTTATTGTTTTTGACAGAGAGAGCGAGAGAGAGAGAGATAGAGCCAGAGAGAAACAGAGAGAGATAGAGAGAGAAAGGTGAGGGACCAGAGCAGTCTCCATGGTTGTACATTATTAGTTTTTTGACATAGTTTCATTCCACACAGGTGGGCACGGAGCCACGCAGGGCAGAAACTAGGCCGGGGGCCTCCCACATGGGAAGCACAGCCCCGCAAGATGGGGGCTGCATGGGGGTTCTCCTACATGGAAGCTCGCCCCAGCAGGAACCAAACTGCCCCCCACCCCCCACATGGGAAACCCACCACAGTTCAGCATTTGGCTCCACACAGGCGGGGGTGGGGGCTGGAACCGGGACTGGGACTCAATCCTCAGACCTCGGGGCTCGGGACTGCAAAGCAAGCACTCAACCTGCTGAGCCATTCCTGCATCTCCTAGAATTCTTTTCATCTTGTAAAACTGAAACTCTGCATGCATTAAACAATAACTCCCCGCTCTCCTTTGTCCCTAGCCCCTGACAACCACATTCTATTACTTCATGTCCCTATGAATTTGACTACTCTATGTACCTCATATAAGTGGAATTATACAGTATTTACCCTTTTATGACTGGCTTACTTAACTTAGTATAATGTTCTCAATGTTCATATGTCAGAATTTCCTTCTTCTTTAAGAATGAATAATATCCCATTGTATGTATATTTCAAATTTTGTTTGTGTATCCTTCCATCTCTTGACTATTGGCATAATGCTGCTATCAACATGAATGTACAAATATATCTTCAAATCTCAGCTTTCAATTCTTTTGGGCATTGACCCAGAAGTGAAATTGCTGGGTCATAAGGTAATTCTATTTTTAATTTTTTGAGAAACTGCCATACCATTTTCCATAGTAACTGCACCATTTTAGATTCCCACACGGATTTGAATGTCTCCACATCCTTGCCAACACTTTTTATTTTCTGTTTTATTTTGTTTTTGATAAAAGCTATTCTAATGGGTATGAAGTGGTATCTCATTATGGCTTTTATTTGCATTTCCTTAATCAGTGATATCATGTATCATTTCTCGTGCTTCTTGGCCATAGTGTATCTTCTTAGGAGAAATGTCTATTTAAGTAAAGTTTATTTAAATCCTTTTCCCATTTTTTTAATTGAGTTGTTTGAGGGTTTTGTTGTTGAGTTGTAGGAATTCTTTATATATTCTAAATATTAATCTCTTAGCATATATATAATTTGCAAATATTTTCTCCCATTCTATGGGTAGCCTGTTCATCTTGTTGTTTGTATTCTTTGATATGCAGTGTTTATTTTTCTCTTTTAAACCTAAACAGCTTGGTTGTGTGTTTCTGAGTCTCTATGGAAGTTTCTTTTAAGATTTATTTTTATTGTTTTTGACAGAGACAGACAGACAGACAGACAGAGAAACAGAGAGAGACAGAGAATGGGGAGGGCCCAGAGCAGTCTCCTTAGTTGTACATTAGTTTTTGATATAGTTTCGTTCCACAGGTGGGCATGAGGCCATGTAGGGCAGGAGCCAGGCCCGGGGCCTCCCACATGGGAAGCACACCCCAGCTCAGCATATGGGTCTGCACAGGCCAGGACTGGGATTCAATCCTTGGATCCTGGGGCTACAAAGCAAGCACTCAACCCACTGTGCCATCCCGGCATCCCCAGTGTTTATTTTTGATGTAGTCCTATTTACCTTTTTTTTTTCTTTTGTTGCCTGTGTTTTGGTGTCATATCTTGAAAGAATTTTTATATGATCAGAGCAAAATAAATGCTACTTACAGCATTTATTACAAAAATATGATTCATATTTTTTCCTGAACAACTTGGTGTTTTTCCTGGAATTAATAATTGATTTTTTTTGTTTTATTTTTTGCTTACTTTTCTATGGATTCATCTCCCATCCCCAAACTCTCTGCCATTTGTGTAAATCTCCTCTTAATACAATCACTCATATTAAATATGCTACTGACTTACTAGTCTGAATGAAGTCCTTGAGATTGCTGATTGCTCCTCTGATCTGGCGGATAACAAGACCAGCTTCTCACCTCTCATTGTGGGCTCTGCCTTCACCATCAGCTGCAGGCTTCTCTGCACTTTGCTCCTGTGTTAAATCTCTTGCTTGCTAGATCCCATGTCTGCCCCTTGCTATACTTAACAACCTTACCGGGGGGCCATTTACCTGTAGCATTCTCAAAGGAGATAATTGAGGTAAAATTTTGGAAACTTTTCATTTCTAAAAGTGCCTCACATTTAATTGATAGTTTGATTAGGCATAGACTTCTAAGTTAGAAATAATTTTCCTTTTGAATTTTGAAGGCTTATTCCATTGTCTTCCAGTTTCTGTTGAGAAGTCCAATGCCATTTTGTTTTCTAATCTTTTATAGAAACTCTCTGTTCTTTCTTTCTGGAAGCTTTTAATCTTCTGTGCCCTGAATGTGTCTTAGAGTAAATCTGTTTCCATTCATTGTGCTGAGCACATAGTGGGTCCTCTCATTCTGGAAACTCATCTTCAATTTGGAGAAAACTTTTGAGAACTACCTTTATAATGATTTCCTCATCTCCATTTCTTTCTGTTTTTTCTTTTCTGTATTTCCTTGATAATTCCAATATTGGCCCTCCTAGACTGGTCTTCTACATTTCTTACATTATTTTCACCTCTTTTTGTTCTCCACTGTGGAAAATTTCTCCAATCCTGTATAGTTTTCTCCTTTCTCTTATCATATTTCCAAGAACTCCTTGTTTGTTTGCTATTTCTTTTTTTATGGTATCTTATTCTTTTTTTCATGGGTGCAATATTTTCTCTTAATTCTTTGAGGATGTTAAAAATGTTTCGTTGTTGTTTCTGTTAAAGTGTTTATCACCATGCATACATAGTCTTTATTTCCTCCAAGTTCATTGTTTTCTGATTGTTGAAAAGACTAGCCATAAATTGGGAGACTGTATTATAACACAATAAAGGAGCAAAGCATTACTTACCCAGGATACATAAAACACTCCTATAAACCAATCAGAAGACAACTCAATCAAAAAATGGCAAAAGATATGAACAGAGGAAATATGAATGAAAAATAAACCTAAAGAAAAGACGCCCAACTTTATAGTGATTCGGAAAATACAAATTAATACCACAGTGAGATTTGTTTACAGAAAGGGAATCTGACAGTGACAAGCATTTGTGAGAATAAGAAGCTACAGGAGTTCTCTGCTCCTAAAGCAGTGAAAGTTGCTACAACCACTTTGGAACCTGTGATTTCATTACTAAGTGTAAACCCTGGAGGAACTCTTGCATAAAAGTGCCAGGAGACCCATATCAGGATATTCATAGCAGCACAACATACAAGGGCAAAAACCTGGAAACCAAGCTAATGTCCTTAGCAGAAAAATGAATTAATAAATTATGCCACCCCCATATAATGAAATCCTATACAGCAGTGGAAATTAATCCAATAAAGCTGCAGCTATGAGGAGAAATCTTAGAAATATAATGCTGAGTGAGAAAAGCTTGCTTCAGAAGACGACAAGCAATATGATGCAACCTTTACAAGACTCAAAAACAAGCAAAAAGAGTTTATAGTATTTAAGTTTTCATACATATGTGATACAAGTTTGGTTGTTTTCTTATTGAGGAAATGATTCACACAAAATTTGTAACAGTGGTTACATCAGTAGAAATGGGGTGGGGAATAAGGAAGAAGCACACAGTATTAGTCATACTGTCATGTTTAAGTTGGGTCCAAAGGTGACCATTATTATGCTTTATATCTAGGGTGGCCATACATTTGGTGTTCCCAAGACAATCCTGATTTGTGCTGGTATCTGTTGTCCCAACGTAATTATTCATCACAACCCTTTTTTTCTCAGAAAGGTCCTGATTTGGATAATAAATTGTATGATGAGCCTAGTTCTTTCTCTCTCTTTTTTTTAAAGAGTTATTTTATTGTTTTTGACAGAGAGAGACAGAGACAGAAAGAGACAGAGAGAAGGGGGAGGACCCAGAGCGGTCTCCATAGTTGTACGTCATCAGTTTTCAACATGGTTTCATTCCACACAGTTAGGCGGGGGCCCCATAGGGTGGGAACTGGGCTGGGGGGTCTCCCACATGGGAGGCACATCCTCAAGAGCTGGGGGCCAAACCAGGGGCCTTCCACATGGCAAGCTCACCTCGGCGAGAACCGAACTGGGAGCCTCCTGCATAGGAAGCACACCCCAGTTCAGCATATGGGGCTGGGACTTGATCCTTGGACCCCGGGGCTGCAAGGCAAGCGCCTAACCCACTCAGCCATCCCGGCTTCCCCTATTTGTTTCTTACAAAAATATAACATACATCTCTTTTGTCTGTATCTATTGTTATGTAATATATGTAATGTTTGATGCTGGAGCCATGGCCTGACCCCAGTCTAATAGGGTGTTTGTGGTTTGGCCCTGGCATTCTTCCGAATCAATCTGAGTATTTGTTTTGGGGGGCTCCAATGAACCTCCTGACCATTCTTACCTCCATATACCCTAATTCTCACACCTTACCCTACCCTGGGTCCCATATGCCCTCTTCATCTGTCACTCTATGTGGCGCCATCCTCTCGGGATCCCTGAAGCCTTGCTTGCAATCCAGGCCCAGACTGGGTCACTGATGTCGCCTCTGTGCTGGGCTCTGTGGTAGGGATTGTTGGGAACCCGGCCTGGGTCCTGCCCTTGAAGAGCTCTCAAGGGTCAGGTGAAGGTGGAAACTGTGACAACCCGGAGGAGCAGGGCAGTGATATAGCCTGGGTTGTGACACTTCAGGGCAGAAAACACAGCCCAACATGAAGACCAGGAGAAGGCTGCCTGGAGCTGGGTGGGGAAAGTGGGGAGGAGTACTGCAGGCAGAGACAGCCACGGGGTGGGCTGTCCACACAGTGCAACCTAAGTAGGGCACAGAGCATAGCGCAGCACAGTGGCAGAAAGCAAGACGGGGAAGGACGCTTCTTGGGGACCTTGAATGCCAAGCCTAGGATCTTGGGCTATATCCTGAGGGCAGTGAGGAGGCCCTGAAAGAATTAAGGTGAGGCAAAGAGAACTGTGAAGTCAGGAAGTGCTGTATCAGAAGGAGACAAAGCAGCAGTCTTGGAAGCCTGTTCCCTTACCAGCCTCCCCTCCCCATCCTGCACCCACCATCCACACACCTATGCATATGAGTGCATACACTAAGAGATCTGAATAGCTCAATGGTGTTGGGTGCAGGCACCTAGGTACGACTTCCTGGGTTCAGATCCCAGCCTTGTCACAGGTTCTACCCGTGCAACCTTGGGCATGTAGTTTCCTACTCTGTACAATGGGGTTAAAGAATGTATTCACCTCATTGACGCTGAATTAAATCATACAGGGCCTGGGACATAGTAAACTCTCAATAAATGTGAATCATTATTATTGGAGCAGACAACAACCCCACTCCTCCAAGCCAGAGGGACTATGGCTGAGAAGAGAAGGTTTGAGAAGATTCGACCACAGAGACTAGCCTTGTGGCCCAGGAACCAGCGCAGGGCAGGATGTGTCCCCTACCAGCACACACACCCAGACGCAAGCAAGCACCTTGGTGTGTCACTGCTGTGCTCTGTGCAACTAGAGCAGTGACTCAATAAATATTTGTTTAGTGACTAAATGAATGAAGTTTCATGACTTCCAGGTACCTCACTTGGAATCTATCCCCTGTCCTTGCCTAGAGCGGATGTGGAGGGTACATGTGCATAATGAGGTAATGTCAGTGCACTTCCTGAAGCACATTCACCCCCCTTTACAGTTTGCATTCCTCAGTAAAGTGCCCTGCAGGTGACGCATTGCTGCCCCTTCTTTACAGGTGAGGACACTGAGGCTCAGAAAAGTGTGAAGCCTGCCCAAAGCCGCCCAGCTGACCAAGCTCAATGCTCCTGGCTTCCACTGCCCCACAGCTGTCAGAATATAGACTCTCAGGAGAGGAGAGCTCGGAAACCTTGAGAGACAACATCTTAGATGTAGGATTTTAGTCAGAGTTCTTTCTTCAATAAAACATGTGTGTGACCTTTCAAGATAGAAAATCAAAGAGCAATATCAGTCATGCTAGTGTGGGCCCTGCTGAGGTCACAAATCCTGAAAAAAAATTTTTTAAGGTTTATTTTATTGTTTTTGACAGAGACAGAGAGGGACAGAGACAGAGAGAGACAGACAGAGAGAGAGAGAGAGAGAGAGAGAGAAGGGGGAGGGCCCAGAGCAGTCTCCATAGTTTAGGGTGACCAGACGTCCCACTTTTGGCAGGACAGTCCTGATTTTTAACAATTTGTCCCGCATCCTGCAGCGTTTTAAAAAAGTCCCAATTTTTGGAAAGAATGCACAACAAGCTAGGGAACAGCGGGAGATAGACCAAATTTTTCATCAAGAACCCCCTCCCCCCGGTCAATGGTGTCCCGCTTTACCAATGTTAAAATCTGATCACCTTACCATAGTTGTACATCATCAGTTTTCAACATGGTTTTGTTCCACACAGGTGGGCGGGGGCCACACAGGGCGGGAACTGGGCTGGGGGCCTCCCGCATGGGAGGGGCCGAACCAGGGGGTGAGAATTGAACTGAGGGCCTCCCACATGAGAAGTGCACCCCAGTTTAGCAAATGGGTCCGCATGGGCCAGGGCCGGGATTTGATCCTGGGTCCCCAGGGCTGCAAAGAGTCAAGCACTCAACCCGCTGAGCCATCCCAGCTTCCACAAACCCTGAAATCCTAATGGAATAAGCCAAATACAAAGTGCTCATAGGTCAGTGGCTCTCCTGAGCATCTCTCCTCTATGTGACCACCTAGGGACCCAAGTTCCTCCCATCTTATAGTACCACTGTATAATGTGACTTCAGTACATCGTCACTGTGGGAGGCAAAGAAAAGAGCAAAGAATGTCACACCAGGGGTTTTAAAACTGGGCCTGGGGACTGTGTACATCACTTCTGCCCCCACTCCATTCAAAGAACCCAGTGATTGGCCTTTGTCACCTCTGCAAGTTGGGTGATAAATGCAGTCTTCCTGTGGGCCCAGAAAGAAGGAATAAGACTGGTGAGCCTGTAGTCACACTGAGTGCTTCTGCTGAAGGGTGAGGAGGAACCCTAGAACCCCATAGCTGGTAGCATTCTACCCAAGCCCCTTCCCGAATGGGGAACATCATTGGAAAATGTCCACTTGAGTCCAGCAACTGGGGAGCCTAAGGCCCAAAGAAGGGCAGGATTTATCTAAATTCACTCAGAGAGTTTCAGGACAAGTGTTCCTCAGTGTCCTGGGAGCAGGGCACAGGGCTGGGGTAGTTTCATGTTTCCATGAGTTCTGTCTGCTCCTGGCTGTCTTGCTGAATTCTTAAAGGCAATCAACCTGGCATGGAGGTTTCTTAGATTTAAGCTTTTCCCATCTTAATCCCTTAAAGCATTGGCGCCAGCTGCAGCCGTTCTCCTGTAATGCGCAGGACAGCCTGAAGCTCTCAGGTCCCTCAGGCCAGGGGTTTCGGGAGCCTGAGTTCCTGAACCTGCCGGGGATGCTGCCTCTACCTGCTAACTGAGCCACAGCCTGTTAGGACCCCGAAGTGGGGGTGGGGGTCTAGGTACCACCAGTCACTGCTGTTCCACCCATGTCTGTGCCTTTCGGACCCAGAGCCCCTCTCTTGGAATGTCAAGGAGGTGGCTTCCCAGTGCCCCAAAGGCCAGGCTGCTTCCCAGCAGTGTCTCCCCGGCTGTCTCCCCAGACCCCACCCCACCCTAGGGTCTCCCTGCCCCTGCTGCTTTTCTGGGTAGTGGGTGAGGGCTGAGGGGACACAGCACCAGCCTGGGGGCCCAGGGACGAGGAGCTGCCTCAGGAAGGCGGGAGCATTTTTGCTCCACCGTCCATGGGCAGCGTCACTTGGATAAGGTCCTGCACCCCTCTGAGGCTCTATTTCCACACCTTTAAAATGGGCCGAATGATCTACCTGTCAGACGTGTCTGGAGGATCTCATGAGATGGTGTCCGTGCTGTCAGGGCTGGGACCAGGCTGAGACCTGTGAGGCTCGTGCTCAGCAAATGCTGGCAAATGCTGGCCTTATTATTTAAGGACAAGGCTTCTGGAGCAAAAGGCTCGGGGTCTAGCCAGGGGGCAGGGCTTGAGGCCCAAGGTGGTCTGAAAGCACGAACCTCAGGAAGGAACCATGAGTCAGGAATCAACCAGGACCCTTCATCCAGGAGCCCAATAGACACATCATTTATCTTCCCCGCCAGGGGTAAGTGACAGGGGAGGTGGTGGCCTGGTTTCCCGGCCCTGCCACCAGGGCCTCCAGCCTGTCTCATCAGCGGGGCCAGCCCTGCTTCAGGTTTTGAGGGAGATGGATGGTGCGGCTCTTGGATTGTTGTTAGCCTATTAACGCTCTGTCCTGTGGTTACGGCCTGTGCACCCAGTCAGACCTGAGGCTGGGGCTGGAGTAATGGGGATGGGGAGCAATCTGGGACAGGAACCCCTGGGAC
Source organism: Craseonycteris thonglongyai (assembly GCA_004027555.1). Classification (NCBI taxonomy): domain Eukaryota; kingdom Metazoa; phylum Chordata; class Mammalia; order Chiroptera; family Craseonycteridae; genus Craseonycteris; species Craseonycteris thonglongyai. The sequence goes on from PVKE010002213.1 coordinate 51,737, forward strand.
CTGGGTCATCACTGCAGGGTCTGCTGGCCACATACCAATGATGGAGAAGTGAGAAGAGCCTGGTGGGTTTAGAGCTCAGCATGTGTTACCACGCATGGTGCTCTATGTTCATAGAGTAGTGGGTAAAAGTAAGGACTCTGGAGCCAAAAGCTTGGATTCAAATCTTGACTCTCTATTCGTTAGTTTGTGACCTTGGGCATGTCACTTAACCTCTGTCTGCCTCCATTTCCTGACCTATAACAGGGAGATGACAATAGTAGCATTGAGGCCAGCTGATGGTTGATTTGTGGGTAAATGACTTAATACATGTAAAATACTTAGGACAGCACCAGGAATTATGATGGAAGGTTATGGAAGCATTAACTACTGTTTCTTTTTTTATTATTTTTGTGTTCTTACAATAATCTGATGAGGTCTACAATATTTTCTTTATTTTAAGAATGCAGGGAAAGCCGGGACGGCTCAGCGGGTTGAGCGCTCGCTTTGAGGCCACGAGGACCGAGGATCGAATCCTGGCTCCGGCCCAGGCGGACCCACATGCTGAGCTGGGGAGTTCCCACAGTTCGGTTCTCTAGCTGTCTCTGTCTCTATCTCTCTCTCTTTCTGTCAAAAGTAAAATAGAAATAAATATGCACGGAAGATAAAATAATTACTCTCTATAAAATATAAAAAGATATAAAAAAAAAAGAATGCAGGCTTTGGACTTGCCTGGACCTGAGTCTGGATCCTGACTCGGAGTCTATTTCCAGTTGTGTGACCTGGGGAAAGACTGAGCGTTGTCTCCCCATCCATGAAATGGGGGCGGTTGTCAGGAATAAATGCCATGACACATACAAGGCTCTTAGCCCAGGGCCTGGCACCGGGTAAACACTAGTAACAGGTCACAAAGGATGAGGAAATGGAGAGTCAGAGCAGCTAAGTGGCTTGACAAAGGTTACAGAGCTAGTAAGTGGCAGGGCCGGGACCAGCATGGTGAGTCTGACCCAAAGCCCAGGCACCTCCACCCTGCCAGGCTGCCTCTCCCCTGGGCCTTGGGTTCCCCATCTGTAAGGCAAGGAGCTGGACCTAAAGGGCTGGCCCATTGGATGCCAGGCAGGGGCAGCCCTCACCCCAAGATTAAGCCTTGAATCCAGATGCCTGGTCTGGGCACCTCATCCCCAGGAGCTGCTCGATCCCTCCAGACCCCATTCTCCTGGGTCAGGACCTGCGGGGCTGAGCCAGTAAGGGAGAGCACGTCAGGTAGGATCCCGGGCTAAGCAAAGGCCTGTTCCCAGGCTCTGCATGGCCGGTGGGGAGGGAAGAGGACATGGTGGACACTGGCCTTGGTCTTCCAAGGGGCAACCATGTCAGCCCACAGCCAAAGTGGCTGAGGAATAGGGTTTGTGGCCAAGTTGCCACAGCTCACTCTGACTCATTTATGAACTTAATTTGTGCTATGTATCACGCTGACACTTCAGAATTGGGCCACTGCAGGCCCCCCCCCCCCCCATCTGCTTCCTCCCCTGTAATTCTGCCTGTGCTTAGGCGAACTGGGCCCCGAGGTGCTTTTGTGCTGCTGATTTGTGCCTGAGGCATGTGAAGATGGGGTGGTTCAGTTGCTATCTGCAGAAGGCCCCTGGGGCTTGGAAATCTGACCTAGTATAGTTTCTTATCCCTGGGCTCAGAGCAAGTTCACCATCCCCATTTTACAGATATGGAAGGCGAAGCCCAAAGTTACAAAGCAAGTTTGTAGCAGAGAAACCCGCACTACTGTGTATCAGCTGGAACACTTCCCATTTCCTCATCCCGTTCAGGATTTTGTCAACAAGGCCTTCCAGCCAAGAGGAGGATGTTCCCATCTCCCCATCAATAGAGAAGAAAAAGCACCCCAAATATGCTCCCCTTTCATAAATGTAGGGACCAAGGTCCCTGTCACAGAGGGCAAGCAGTGGCTGGATTGCACAAGTGAAGGCACCAGGCCTAGAGTCTGAATCTGAACCCCAAGCTGCTGATTCATTCATTCACCTGCTCATTCAACTATCATTTATTTAGCTCATGCTAGTGTCAGGCTCTGCCAGGCACATGGGTGCATCACTGGGCAGGGACGTGTCTGTGCCCTGATGGAGCTGACAGACTAGTGACGAGAGCAGTGTTGTGGTTTGAAAACAGGTTAGGCTGCATGCGGGCATTGTAGTTGGCCGGTTAGTAAGGCCTCTTTCAGGGACATCTCTGCACCCAATGAAAGGGAGGGAAGGTGCCTCTAAACATGCAGGAAGAGTGCCCAGGAACAGGAGACAGACAGTGCAAAACCATGTCTGCACTGCACCACGTCCCTCGCCATGGCCTCCACCCCAGGCGAGGTATTTGACCCCCATGACACCCCTACCTTCCCCACCGAAACCCTGCAGTATCTTTCCCACACTGTCCCCAGCCCTGCCATCAGAGGAAGCTGGTGGGTCTGGGTGGCGTCCTTGTTGAAAATAGCCACGGAGATCCATGGAGACCCCACCTCCCCCTGCCCCCCCCCGGCCCAGGGCCTGATTTCCTGGGTATGTGACAGTCACACCAGTAGGAGAACACAGGGTGATTGTAGGAGGTACCTAGACAAGCATCTCCTTATTCTCACAGTAACGTATTTATTTTAAAATGCATTTAGAACAAAAAATAACAAGCTCATCAAATGTGGTAGTATTGCCAAGGACACATGGAGAAAGGCTTTGTTTATTTCAATTCAAAATAGAAGAATCCACACACGTAGAGAGAGAATGTTAACAACTGTCGCATCTTGGAGCAGATAGGGTGTTTGTTTCCTAGACTTTCACCTCTTTTGTGTGATTGAAGAATTTCAGAGTACAAAGTTGGTGGCAGGAAACAAAATGGAGAAGTTCCCCTTTGAATTTCCTTCTAAAGACAGCCCTGTTTTCTCTGTAGTAAAATACAGGGGTTACAAGTTGCAGGCTTGGGAGCGTGACTGCCTTGGCGAGGCTCTGAATCAGTTCCTTAACCTGCCTCAGTTTCTCCATCTAAAAAGTGAGATTGTAATAGTATCTGCATCTTCAGGTTGTCCTGAGGCTCTGAGGAGTAACTAGGTGAAGTTACCAGGATGGTGCTCCCCTCAAGCCAGATCCTCCACAGATAGATGCCAGCTGTTCTATGGCTGACCCACCTTGGAGGTCGCTAGCAAGGTCACTAACATGGGCCATGGCAGACAATCACCTGGTGCTTGGCCATGGCCCTGCACTGGGAAGGGCTCTGTGTCCTGCCTGCTCTTTTGCCACACACACACGCACCCCCCTGCCAATTCTGCACAGAATGCATTTTATAGCTCAGTCAGACTTATTCGTACTTCTACTGTGCTGTTAAATTTTATTTCAGTCTTTAAATTTTAATAACATTGTTTTGTTTTCACTGTTCATTGTTAAGGTTAAAGTCTATTTTAGGCAAGTCATGCTGGTTTTCCATTTGCAGGAATAATGAAAAGTTCCCTTTTAAAAAAAAGTTTAAGAAATGAGTTGATCTCTGAACTACCTTCATAATATTTCTGTAAATCTAAAACTGCTCTAAAATGAAAAAAAAAAAATTATTTCAAAAACCCAGATTCAATGTTTAAAAAAGTTGTTATAGGAAAGAGTGGATTAAAGGAAGAGCGTGAATTCTGGCTCTGGAGATTTGCAGGGACCAATGGGTGGGAACCATGGCTTAGTGGGAACCAGTTTGATTAGGCTGTTTTCCTCCTCACCCTGCTCAATGCTCTTCACAGGAGAGGTGACTGGGGGCAGGGAGAGGAGAAGTACAGGTGACAGAACACAGAGCTCTTTGGGGGCGGGCACATCCTGTGGGGAGCCTCTCTGTCAGGGTCCCTCTCAGAGTTGTGATGGAAGTGAGTAATGACAGGTTAAGCGATGATGAAACACCCTGAGACCAGCAACAGTGGGGAGTTAGTGCCTGATAGTGTAGGCAGGCAGCCCCTGCTGAAGTCCCTGCGGCTTCCCACTGGCTGAGCCAACCAGAAGCCAGAGGGCAAGGGGACTCACAGGACACAGTCGGAGCCTCAGAGAGAAGAGCAGAGAGCATACCTGCAGGGACCAAAGGAGAATATCTAGTCCAGTCCTAGGGGGTTCAGGGTGCGAGGGCTGCTGCTTCCAGAGCCTGCCCGCGCTTCCCACCTGTGTCGTCACAGGACACTCATTTCCCCCATCTGTCACTGGGGGAGCAAACACCTCCCCCAGGAGTGCAGAGAAGTTGGGCACACAGTGAGTAGGCTTGCCTGTCACACCAGAATATCACCTGCGCTTTCCAAGGCAGATCAGAGCCCCTCCCCTCTCTTCCCTGTCCCATGGGCCCCGCTGGCTCCTCACAGCCACTTGGGGGCTGTGATGTCCTCCGCACAGCTCACTGTGGGTCCTGTCACAGCCAGTGTGCTCCCTTTCAGGCCTCCTGGCTGTCTCAGATCCCACCATACCGCTTCTCACCTCGTGCACCCCTTCATTGCACAGACCTGGAACAGAGGTCCGGAGAGCAGAGCAGTTAGTCCAAAGCCACACGACAAGTCAGTGACAGGTCTGGGGACTTAAAAGGGCCTGCTTGGCCAGGACACTAGCCGGGAAGCCAGTTCCTCAGAACTGGCCTGATTTCCTGGCCTGGAGGGCCTCCCCAGGAGGCAGGGAATCCTGGTCAAGGCTTCTGACTGTAGGTAATTTTCCAGCCTAATTAAACACCTGCAAATCCTTTTGCTACTAATGATGTAGTAGAGGAAGCCTCTGAGGAATCTTTGAAGGAAAAATAAAAAACAATAATTCAAATTGAAAGAATAAATAAGCGCAGTCCTGCAGGAGTGTAAGGGCCAAGGGGAGTTTCCGTGATTTCAACACCCCGCCTCCACCAGGCCGCCCCTCCCCATCCTTTTATGCACCCTTTGATGGCCTTCGGGTCTTCAGTAAAGAGATTACAAAAGTGCCTTCAAGCCCCCTTCTTCCCCTGGCCTGATGCTAATCCCTGCCCGTGCTGAGTGGCTGTGTGGCCTTGGACGCATGCCTGCCCTCTCTGGGGCCAGTCTTTCCCGCCTGTATAGAGGCATAATGGTTCTTCTCCTGTTGTTCATATCCTGCCAGTCCAGGATATGAGAAAACACTTAGACCCAGCCATTCTTATCTCTCCCCCTCCTTTCTGACAACCCCACCACACCCCAGCCATGCTGAACTTCCTACCATTCTCCAAATATCGCCCATGAGGTTGAGAAGGTGTGTCAGTTTGATTTTGCTGTGTGACAGACCACCTCTCAAATTCAGTAGTTGATTTTAAACAATAAGCCTTAACAGGTTAGCTGCACCTGAGTCAGGACTTCCCTCCTAGGACAGATTGATTACAAAATCGGCCCCAGGGCTCCACTTTTGCTCCCATATCCATGCCCCTTGGAATGTGACTTTACAATTCCTCCCATCAAGAGGGGAGGCTGTTTTCCTACCCCATTATCCTGGCCTGGCCTTATGGCTTATGTTGACCAGTTGAAGGTGGCAGAAGTGGGGATAGGCCTGAAGACTTCTTGCATGCTTCTGCCCACTCTCTGGACCTGTCGCTGCTGCTATGTGTGAGCACAACCCAGGCGAGCCTGCTGGACAAGGAAAGGCGGCCTGGAGAGAGACCCCAGCCAGCCCAGCCCAGCCCAGCCCACACCGGACAGCCCTTCGGGTGGCCAACGGTTTCAGTTTGCCCAGAATTGAGGGGTTTGTGGATAAAGGTCTTTCAGTGCTATACCTGGGACAGTCCCTGGCAAACCAGAATGGCTGATCACCCTGCAGCTGACTCAGCAGCCTATGCAGGTGCAGGAATATGCAACGGCTGTTGTTCCTTCCCTAAGCTCTAAGAATTTCTTTTCCCTCCAAAATGCAATCAATCACCTCCTCACTCCAAAGGGATTTTCTCTTTTAACTTTTTTTTTTTTTTTTTTAAGATTTATTTTATTGCTTTTGGCAAAGACAGAGACAGAGACAGAGAAAGATAGAGAGAAACAGAAAGAGAGACAGAGAGAAGGGGGAGGGCCCAGAGTAGTCTCCATAGTTGTATGTCATCAGTTTTTGACATGGTTTTGTTCCACACAGGTGGGCAGAGGCCTTGCAGGGCGGGAACTGGGCTGGGGGCCTCCCATATGGGAGGCATGTCCCCTCAGCCAGGGGACAAACCAAAGGGGGAGGGGAGGCAGAACTTTTAACTTTTTATTTGTTAAATTATCATACAGTAAAATTTATTTTTTCTTTTGCTGTGCAGTTCTATGAATTTTAACACACATATAGATTTGTATATCCACCACTATCATCAGAACACAGAGCAGTTCCATCACCCAGAGGGACATTTTTCCAAATATGTATTCCTTCATTTTAAAATGTTGTAATAGATAGTACATATACTTTGTAAAAAATATTTGAGTAAGGGGAAGCTGGGATGGCTTAGCGGGTTAAGCGTTCACTTTATAGTCCTGGAGCCTGAGGATCGAATCCCAGCTCCGGCCCATGCGGACCCATATGCTGAACTGGGGTGTGCCCTCAGTTCAGTTCTTGCCGGGGCCTATGCAGGAGGCTCCCGGCCCAGTTCCTGCCCTGCGCAGCCCCGCGCCCACCTGTGGAGTGAAACTATATGAAAAACTAATGCTGTCAACTATGGAGACAGCTCTGGGCCCTCCCCCTTCTCTTTGTCTCTCTCTGTCTGTCTCTCTCTGTCAAAAACAATAAAATAAATCTTTAAAAATAAAATAAAATAAAAATATTTGAGTATAAAATTTACTCAGTGAGAACTGCTTTCCACTGCTGATCAGTCCTCAAATGCAATCTCTACTTTTAGTGCTTCTTTCTAGAGCTATTTTATGCATATACAAGAACAAATGTGTAGAACTACCTTGCATACCACGGTTTTGGAATTGCACTTGGTTTTTTTGCACTTAATTTACTAGGGCTGTCCGGAAAAAGTCCAGCCATAAATGCCTCTACTTTTCATATTACATGGTTAGATACTTTCCAGACAGCCCTTGTATTTTTGAGATTGTTTCAGATCAGTAATATTTACAGTTTACACATACATGGTACTTACCACGTGCCAGGCACTGGTCTAAATGCCTCAAGACCAGTTTTTTACTCATTCACTCCTTGGCACAATATTTTAAGGTAGGTGGCATTATTATTACTGTCTCTGATCTCATTTTAGAGATAAGAAAACTGAGACTCAGAAAGGTTGGGTTAGGCAACTGGCCCAAGGTCACACAGCCAGTAAGTTGTAGAGCTAAGGCTGGGACCCACACATCCTGGCTCCAGAGTCCATGTTCTGAGGGACCACGTTAACCTGCCTTGGTGCACTTCAGGTAGTTTCATGGAATTTCATTATATCCAGACACAGACATGTATTTTAACCATCTACGTCTTGATGACCATTATTTGCCACTGCAAATACGGCTGCACTGGGTAGCTCTGTCACTCGTCTTTCCAGACATGTAGAAGTGTATCTGCTGAATTAATTTCTAGAAGTTGAATGCTTGAGTCACAGGGTATGTGAAGTTTTATATGTGATAGATGTCTCCAGATTGTCTTCCCAAGAATTGTAACAATTTATACTCCCTCAACAATGCACGGAAGAGCTTTTGCCCTATACTCTTACCAATATGGGATATTATCAAAAATTTGGTCCATGCCACCAAATAAAGAAAACGGTAACTCAATGGACGTTCTATTAGCATTTCTCTTACTCTTACTGTAATTGACCATGGACCTTTTTTTTTTAAATCTGTTTAGAAGCCATTTGTGTATTCTTTCTGTATCCTGGGTTCCTTTATATTTTGGATTATTAATCCTTTTAAGTTGACATGTGGTCTGTCATACATATGAAGTAGTTTGTTTATTTTCTTTTAATTTTATTGGTGGTATTTTTTCAGATATATATGGTTTGTAGATATTTTCTACCAGTCTCTGACTTGCCTATTCATTTTTTCTATGGTGTCTTTTGATGGCAGAAGCTTTTAATTTCCAGTTCTAATTTATCATTCTTTTCCTTTTATGGTTATTATGTTCTGTCCAAGAAATCACGGTGTACCTTTAAAGTCCCCAAAATATCCTCTTATGTTTTCTTTCAGGTTTATGATTGTGGCATTTTTATTTAGGTCTATGAATCATATCAAATTAATGTTTGTATTTGGAGTGAGATAAGAGCTGAGTTTAATATTTTCTCACACAGATATCTAATTGTTCTAACACCATTGGTTAACAAAGAAGTACTTTCTTCAATGAATTGTTTTGATGCCTTCAATGAATCTTAGGTGACCATATAAGTGAGGTCTAGTTTTAAATTTTCTGCTCAGTTCCTTTGCTGTTTGTCTGTGCTTACATTGACACCACATTGTCTTGATTACTACAGCTTTCAAGTTTTGAAGCCAGGCTGTGTTACTCTTCAAACTTATTCTTCATTTTCAAGATTGTTTTAGCTATTCTAGGCTCTTAAATCTTCATATGAATTTTAGAATCAGCTTGTCAGCTTCAAAAGAGTCTACTGTAATTATGATTGTGTTAAATCTGGAGGTCAATTAGGGGAGAATGGCCATCTTAATTATATCAAGTCTTCTAATCCGTGGTGCATTTCTCCATTTATTTAGATCTTTCAATTCTCTTAGCCATATATGTCTTTAAAGATTTATTTTTGTTTTTGACAAAGAGAGAGAGAGAGAGAGAGAGAGAGAGAGAGAGATACAGAGACAGAGAAGGGGGAGGGCCCAGAACAGTCTCCATAGTTGTACATCATTGATTTTTTCACATAGTTTTATTCCACAGGTGGGCTCAGGGCTGCACAGGGCAGGAACTGGGCCGGGGTCTTGCCCCGGTGAGAAACAAACTGGGGGCACTCCCCAGTTCAGCATATGGGTCCGCACGGGCTGGGGCTGGGATTCGATCCTCGGTCCCCAGGGCTGCAAAGTAAGCACTTAACCCACTGAGCCATCCCAGCTTCCCCTCTTAACCATATTTTAGATACAGATTTACACATTTTTTTATTGGATGTATTTCTATTATTGGATGATTTCTGATGACAATGTAACTGATATTTTTAAAATTTTATATTTCCATTTTTTGCTAATATAGAGATAAAGTTGATTTTTACAAACTCACCTTATACCCTAAAACCTTGCTGTATTTACTTATTATTAATAATAATAGTTCTAGTAATTCTTTATAGATTCCATAGGGTTTCCTAAATAAACAACATATCATCTGCAAATTCAAATAGTTTAACTTGTTCCTTTCCTATCTTTATGGCTTTTATTCCTATTTATTGTTTTATTGAACTACCTAAAACTTCCAGTTCAATAGCGAATAGAAATGGAAGTGATGCGTACACTTCCAGAACTGGCCCATGAAAACGTCCCTTGCTTGATCACTCATGTTCTTCTGCCAGCTGCAGGCAGATGAGCACAGTCACTCATGTGTTGCAAATAGCACAAAGATTAAAAATCTGATTGAGAGACGCACACATATACTCACATGCCCGCTAATCAGGAACATCTATTTTGGGCTTCATGTAAGCTAGAAATAAACATCTGTCATGTTTCAGCCATTATATCCTCCGGGTTTGTTTGTTAAAGCAATTATCCTACACTAATTAATATACATGTCTAAGAACCCAATTTTTATTTTTATTGGAATTATTCTAAATGTATATACTAATGTAGGAAAAACTGATGTCTTCCTATCCAAGAACAGAGTATCTCTTTCCATGTATTCCTGGTTTTCTTTTGTTTTTTGGTGTCCAGTAGCATTTCAACTTTTTTTCATATAGATCTTGCATTTTTTTTATTAAAGGTGTTATTTTATCTTCTATATTTTATTAAAGGTATATTAAAGGTATATTTTATCTTCTATATTTTGTCTCCTTTGCTATTTTTGTAGATGAGATTTTTCCTTTATCTTTTATAACTCATTGTTCATGTATAGAAGAAAATGTATTAATTTTTATGTGTTAATTTTGTACTCAGTTATCTTAGCAAATTACCATATTTGTAATAATTATTCTATTTTGTTGGGTTTTCCAAATAACAATAATTTTATCTTTTGGTTGTTTCTCTCTTTCTAATATTTCTGCTTCTTATTTCTTGTGAAATTATAGTTGCTAATATCTCCAGAGTAATGTTAAATAAGACTGGTGAGAAGGGAATCTTTGTCTTACTCATAAATTTATTGGGGGGGGATGCTGGGATGGCTCAGCAGGTTGAACACTCACTCTGCAGCCCGGGGACCAAGGATCGAATCCCGGACCCTGCCCACGTGGGCCCATACGCTGAATGGGGGTGTGCTTTCCATGTGATGGGGGGTCCTAGTTTGGTTCCTGCTGGGGCAATCTTCCCATGCGGGGGGCCCCTGGCCCTGTTCCCACCCTGGGCAGCTCCTTGCCCACCTTTGTGGAATAAAACTATGTCAAAAAAACTAATAATGAACAACTGTGGAAACTGCTCTGAGCCCTCCCCTACTTCTCTCTCTGTCAAAAATAATAAAATAAATCTAAATAAATAAATAAATTTATTGGAAATGCTTTTAGTTGCTCACCATTATATATACCAATGACTTTTGCCCTTATATATATTATCCCATTAAGGAAGAAGTATCCATCTATTTCTATTTTATCAAGAGTTTTTAAAAATCAAGAATTAATGTTGAATTTTATCAAATGCCTTTTCAGCATCTTTACAGAAAATAACAATTTTTCTTCTCTTTTGATCTATTAATGATGACTTTTTGTAACATTACATTAATGATATTAAACTAACTACATTAGTAGATTTTCTAAAATTGAACCATGCAAAGATTAGTTGCAGACTTGTGCTAGTTTCTTCTTTCTTTCTTCTTTCTTTCTCTCTTTCTTTCTTTTTTTTTTCTTTTTAATATTAATTTTATTGTTTGAAAGAAGGTGAGAGAAAGAGGGAGAGAGAAAGGGTGGAGAACCCAGAGCAGTCTCCATGGTTGTACATGATTAGGTGTGACATAGTTTCATTCCACACAGATGGATGTGGGGCCATGGAGGGTGGGAACCGAGTTAGGGACCTGCTGAATGGGAGGAAAGAACCTTTGCCACCATGACATCCGGGCAGTTACCAGTTGCACCACAGTTCAGCATATGGGTTTGCATGGGCCGGGGTCAAAATTCTATGTCCAGACCTCGTGATTGAGAGGCAAGCACTCAACCTGCTGAGCTATCCTTGCATCTTCTGCACTAGTTTCTTAATGTGCTTTTGGATTTTCAATGATATTCCTGTATTAGTCAGAGTTTTCCAGAGAAATAGGACAGAGAGAGAGAGAGAAAGATAGATAGATAGATAGATAGATTATAAGGAACTGGTTAATGCAATCAATCATGGAGGCTGAGAAGTCCAGAACCAGGAGAGCAGATAGTACAGTTCTAGTCTGAAACCAAAGGCCTGGCAGTAGGCGAGCTGAAGGTATAAATTTAAGGTGACCAGACGTCCCGCTTTTGGCGGGACAGTCCTGATTTTTAACAATTTGTCCCGTGTCCCGCGGCGTTTTAAAAACGTTCCGATTTTTGGAAAGAATGCACAACAAGCTAGGAAACGGCGGGAGATAGACCAAATTTTTAATCAAGAACCCTCTCCCCCCCGGTCAATGGTGTCCCGCTTTACCAATGTTAAAATCTGGTCACCTTATATAAATTCTAAGTTTTAGTCCAAGTCTGAAGGCAGAAGATCAGTGTCCAAGCTCAAAGACAGGCAGAAAGAATTCTTCCTTCCTTAGACTTTTGTTCTGTCAAGCCCTCAGCAAATTGGATAAAGCAACATGGAGAGAGCAATCTGCTTTACTCAGTCTACTGACCCAAATCCTAATCTCATCCAGAAACACCCTCATAGACACACCCAGAATCATGCTTGATCAGATATCTGGGCACCCTGTGGCCCAGTCAAGTTGACACATAGAATTATCCATCACAATTCCTAAAGCTATTATTCTGCTTGCAATAGTCACACCCCTAATATTTATGTGAGATTGATTTATTGTGTTTTATTTTGTGCTTGGTTGTGTTTTGTTACCAATGTTGAACTGTCTTCATGAAAGTACTTGAAAACTCTTTCCTCTATGCTCTGGAAATTACTTAGCATTGGAGTTATCTATGCCTTTAAAGAAATTCACCTGTCCAGAGCGGCCCAGATGACAAGGCCAAACGCCTAATGAGCTGCTGCCCTTGGGGGCTTCTGCTAGGATCTCAGTTCCACCAGGTGCTGTGTAGAGATCCCAGCCCACCATGTCCAGTCATCCTCCGCCCCTTTGCTCAGGCTGCCCTGCTCACAGGTGACAGCTTGGCCTCACCTGAAGAGAGTGGCATTTAACTCCAAAGACAGCGTCCGCCAGGAAGCCTCTGCTGACTGCTAGGCCTAGCATACAACGTCCTCTCTTGCCTCCAAGTGCCCTGTTGTCTCACTCCCTGTATGTTTCAATCATGAGACAGTGTGCCACAAGGGTGGGGACAGAGTCCAGTCAGCGCCGAGTCCTAGTACCCTGGGAGGTAGTTTGGGCCAGAAATGGACTTAAATTGCACCTCAGCCACTTTTAAGAGTTTTGACCTCTCTGAGCCTCGGTTTCTGATCTGTACAATGAGAATAAGATCAATGATCTGTTCCAGATAGACTGCCTGGAGGGAATAGTACTCCTCAAATTCCTTGCATTGGAGCTAGCACTTATCAGCAAATATCTGGGCTCAGTGCCCAGGGCCAGAGGCTCTATTAATCCCCGCCCTGTCACCATCAGGAAGTCTTACAGGTGTTCTCTGTGAAAGCCCCTTATCACCTTAATCTTCCTTAGTCCTCACCTTTTTCCCAGAAGGGGAGAAACCAACCCCGCCCCCGCCCCCACCCCCGTGTAGAACTGAAGAGGGAGGCGGCCCTGGGCTCAGGTCCTGCGGGAGCCTGGCTGAGCTGGGATGGAAGTGTTGTGTTTGGAGCTCCACGCTGTTCCTGGGGACCAGAAGTGAGAGGGGCTTCCAAGCCAGGACAAATGTGCTCAGTCCCTTACGAATGCCCACGGGCCTGTGCTAGGTGCAGGGGGCTCTGCGGGAGTCCCCTCAGGAGGCTGCAAGACTGCTAGGGACAATGCCCCTGCCCCCAGGACTCCTGACGGACACCGAGGGGCTGCAGCCCCAGAGAAGCCTCTGACCCCCCTACAGCCTAGGAAGGCTTCCCTCCCAGGGCAGGCAGGGCTGGGACCTAAGGGATGACAGGGTGGGGGTGTGTGTCCCCAGGTGGTAGGACAGAGGAGTAACAGCGCTGAGCAGCACTAAGCCCTTGTGTGGGGTCCCGGCCGGCTCCCAGAGGAACCCCCAGCAGTCAGAGGGGCTTAGTGCTCTGCAGGAAGGTGGAGGGGAGGGGGTGTTACGTTTTCATTTTGCTCTGGGTCGTGCATATGATGTGCCAGTCCTGCGTGGGCTGGGAAAACAACAGAGTGAGGGCAGGATTGGGGTCATGACTTATCCTTACACTGTGTGAACCTGGACAAGTCTCTTTCCCCTTCTGGGTCTCAGTTCCCCATATGAACAGCAAAGAGAGCAATTAGATGGTGAGATGTAAAAGATTTAAAAGAGGGTGTAGGGGCAAGACCAGGAGAGTTCAGAGTGCAGGCCTTTCTTTGCCCCCTTTATCTCCCCACTCTATCTTCCTACCCCTTCTAGGCCTTCCTGGGCACTAATCTGACTAGAGATGATCTTTCCAAATCAGGTGAAGTTTACAGGTTCCAGGGGTTAGGACCTAGACATATCTTTTTGGGAGCTACCATTCAGCCCACTGCAGGGCCCAATGCGGCCTGCTCTAAAAGCCCCTTCCTGGCTCAACTCGCCAACAGGGTCCTCATTTCGTGGGTTGGTCCTTGCTCCCCCTTGTGTCGAGGTGGAGGGAGGAGTCAAGGCCGGGCCACCGAGGCCAGGCTGCTCACACAAGCAGTCTGAGGGCCCCGTCTGGGACGCAGGAGTGCCATGCTGGCTGGAATATACATGGGCCCTGTTGCAGGTGGGGTTGTCCAGGAGCAGACCCGAGATGGAGGGTATTTCTTAGGGATCAGCACCTGGGGAAGGGAGGGGGTAGAAGCAGGATTATTACGTAGAGAGAGAAGTTGAAGGGCAATGCTAGGCCCACAGAGCTTCAGTCATCCCCGGAATCTACACGGCCCCTCTAAGTTATCCTGTGATGGCTCAGAATGTCTGGACCTTTACATTCTAGCCAGGATCAGTCACCAGTTTGCCTTTCTGTGAAAGTGGAGGGAATGATAGCTCCTACTTTCTAGGTTGGAAGAGTTAAATAAAAAGCCCTGGGTTCGCAGCTGCCATCTACAATGGCTCCAGGATTAGTTCTTTACAAAGGGGGAAGCCAAGGCTCAGAGAGGGCAAGCAACTTCCCAAGGCCACCCAGCAAGTAAGGCTAGAGCCCCGATGTGCCTGCAGCCAGGAGCCCACCTGTGCCCCGCTTCTTTACCCTGCTCTTCCCCTCTTGCTGCTCTGTGGCCTGCTCCTGTCGATCTTCCTCCCAGCCATGTCCCATTGGCCTTCCCCTTCTCCAAACCTCAGAAAGGCTTTCCACCCTTGAGACAGCCCACCTTCCAGGGTGCTGCCTTGCGTCTCTTCCCTCCCTACTGTCGTGGTGGGTGCCTCTGCCTCTCAGGACACCTCATCATGCTTGAGCACTGCCCTGACTGGCTCTGCCTCCACGCCTTCGCTCTTGCTGTTCCCAGGCCTGGAATGCCCTCCCCTCATCTCGCCTTTTAAACTGGTACATGCTGTCCAATGCCCTAATCAGTCACTTCCTGCTCCTTCTTCAGGACAGGCCTTTGATTGGCTTTCTCTCTCCCGTGTCTGTCTCCCAAAGGAGTCACTTTACATCTCAATCACAGCTGCCTTGGGTCTGGTAAAAATTTGTTTTCCCCAACTGACTACAACTTCCAGAGGGCAGACTACTGCTTCAAGTTAGCTCTGACACAGCCAGCTGAGTGACCTGGGGCTGGCCATTTTCTCTTTTCTGAACCTCAGTTCACTTAGTAAAATGGAGCCGAAGCCCCCTCCCCCACAATCCCCACAGAGCCAGGCACAAAATAGGTGCTCAGTTAATGCTGGCTCTGGGCCTTTAGCCTGTATGCAACTTGTATCATCGGCTGGGCCTAGCCCAGAGCCTGCAAACTCTCCATGCTCAGCTGCCCGCTTTGCTTTGAATTGTGCCTTTCCTTCCCACCCTCTCTAGCCCTCAGTTCCTGTTCTGTTAAATAGGCTGGCATAACAACGGCGCAGTGCAAGTTGTTGTGAAGATTAAACGAGGCCGTGCTT
>PVKE010002213.1:67145-86120 GCA_004027555.1 Craseonycteris thonglongyai
CCCTCAGGCCCCCCCCCCACACCCACCGCTGCACCAGCCTGAGGCCTCAGGTCCAGCCTCCCCAGGCCCACTTGAGCCGGCAGAGCAGAGCTCTGGGTCCTTGGCAAGTCCCGCCAGCACCTGGGTCTTAAGGGGCCACCAGGTCAGCTTTTCAAGATAAGAACTTGTGACGAGGAAAGCAAACCCTCCCCATCTCCCACCCTGCACAATTGTGATGATTGAGTGTTGACTCTGAAGCCAACCTGAGCTATTGTCAGCCACAGTTGACTGTGCCTTTGGGCAAGTTGTTTAACCCTCTGGGCCTCTGTGTCCTCATCTGTAAAGTGGGATAACTGTACCGATTTCACAGGGCTGTTGTGTGGAATGAAGGAGATATACGAGGGCTGTCTGGAAAGTATCCAGCCATGTCCCTGTTCTCGTTATATTGACGGGGGCTGGATTTTGTCCGGACAGCCCTCGTACGTGTATGGCTTTTAGGGCAGCAGAGTGCCCAGGAAGCACTCCGTCAGGACGAGCTGCTACCATTCTATCTATATCTGACAGGTCAGAGCACTGGCCCAGCGTCACTCGGCTGGTGCATGGCTGCCAGGTCTTGAGTCCTTTGCCCCAAACTGTCTCACAGAAACTTTTCAAGGACAGTCTAATCAGAGCCCCCAAACTAGACACCCATTTCCCTTGAGACTTAGAGAGAAACCCAGGCTCAGGTGTCCGCTCCTCAGCTGAGAATCTCCCCCCTCCCACCATGACTCCTGCCCAGGGCCACCAGCCCTGCCCCGCCTTACAACCACCAAGCCACCCTGTCCCCCACCCTAGTACAGAGGAAGAATAACATCTTGGCAGCCCCCAAAGAACACTGCTGTTACTGATGATTACAGAGGGCAGGAATATCATTTGGGTAAACAGTTTATGTTTTTCTCTTGGCATTTCTCGCCTCTTTCCTCTTTCCAATGACTGTTCTGGCTCAGGAGAGGTTTCTGGAAAGGCCCAAAGCAGAAGTGCCTGCTGGACAGCCCTACCTGGTTTGAATTTCAAAAGCCCAGTATGCTTGTGAGGGGACCTCTGAGGGAAGCTTGGGGAGAGGGAAGGAAGGAGTTTCCCTAGACGGACAGGACAGCAGCTCTCATTGAGGGACACATAGGCCCTGAAATAACAGGACTTCAGCCAGGAACAGCCACAGGGTCCCAGCCCCTCCAGAGACCAGGGCACCCACATGGCCCAGGCCTGGGGCCTCAGAGCCACGGGCCCTGCCAGTGCCAGGGGCTGGGGACAGTAGCACTGGGCAGCGACTCGTGTGAACCAACCTGTGCTTTAGCCTGAGCCACAAGACCCTTCTTCTCACTCTCTTGGGCAGATTAAGTTGATTCTTAGAGCAAATGGAAAGGTACTACTCACATACCTGGGCATGTGGGCTTGACCCTGGCTCCTCTCAGTGGTCACTAGGCCATGCTTTACCTTAACCTCCCTACACTCAGTGACGTGACCTGACTGAGCTATTATTCTCCATGGAGGGAGAGCAAGTCACCTGCCTGACGACATAAGACCCGGTTAGGACCCCCACTCAGTCATGTGGAAGAACTGCTGGCACACCTGGGTCCCAACTATGACAACACCAGGCCCCCGAAAGCCCAGCCTCTATTTCTGCTGCTAATTCAGAGGTCAGAGGTGTTTCTTCTGACCACAATCACATCCCTGTTGGAGGTCCCCCCCCACCCCCTCACAGAGGTCCCTCAATTCCACCCACACCTCCCTCCACCTCATTTCCACAGGGATCCCCTAACCTACCCCTCCCTGCACTCCACTCCCACCAGGATTCCCCACCTCAATTCCTCTGGAGGCAGGAATGCCTATGGCCAGCCCTGAGGGAATCAGGAACCCTTTCCCCTTTGAGGGGCTTGAGGGGGGGGGGGAGAGGGGGGCTCGCTCTGGTCCTCTCAGCTTGTGAGCCCGTCCTGTTTTCCCAGCCCGGTGGTTCTCCCCTGATTTTTTGAGCCCAAGAGTGAGGATGATCCTCCACCCCCTTACCCCAGTCCCCATTCTCTTTTTACGCCTCCCTTCCTCCCTTCCTCCCTTCCCCCCTTCAGCCCGCCCCCCGGGGTAGTTAACACGCTAATGCAGGGCTGGGAACCACCTGCAGGGGGTGAGGGATGAAATGGTCGCAGCCGCCAGGGGCCCTGAACCTCCCCTCCAGCCCCTACCCTGTCATCAGCCTGCGGTTTCAGCTCAGCCTCGCGGAAAGTCGCTTAAATAATTGATTCGGACGTTATCGTAAACCCACTCCTGGCGCGGTGGGAAGTGCGAGACTGAAGGAAGCCGAGGCCGAGGCCGGAATAATAAGCAGGGCAGGCAGGCTCTCCCAGCCTGGAGCGTGTGCTTGGCGGTGGAGGTGGGGGGCGCCTCAGAACCGGGGCCTCTGATCCCAGGGCCTGTCCGTCCCTTCCGAGGCTCATCTGCAAAGGGGGCAAAGTCACACCCGTCCTATTCCTCTCACGAGATAATGAGACCCCACGGCCCGGGCACAGTGGGTACCGGTACCTGCAGCGTCCTCCCCTTCCCCTCCATCCAGTCTCTGCTGGCTAGACACTCTCAGCTGTACCCCTAAACCGCGCTCAGAGCCAGCCCAGAGAGCCTGCTTGGTCCGCCTTCCTCCCCTTCTTTCCTTCTTTCCTTGCCAGGGTACACACTCAGGGTACAGCAGTGAACACAAGGCCCTGTTTCCATGGGGCTTTGAAAATTGGAGTGGGAAATAAACAAGTAAATTACTAAATGAGATAATTTACTGAGAAACTAAAACAAGGTGATGGGATAGAGTTACTTGGGGTAGGAAGGCTACCTCAGCTGTCAGGCCTGCCAGGGAGGGAGGCGGAGCTGAGGCTGAAAGATGATGGGAAGATGTAGGGAAGGGAGCTTTAGACAAAGGGAACAGCAGCTGCTAATGGAGAAACAGAAAGACATCAGAGAGCTCGGCCAGGGTGGATTATTTAGGGCCTTGTAGGCCAGGTAAGGAGTTTGATTTCTGTTCTAAGGGTGAAAGGAAGTCACTGGAAGATTTAAGGTAGAGGAGTGATAAGTGTGTCTGTCCCTCTTAACATGTTTGATGAATGAATGAATGAGTGAGTGAGAGAATCAGTGGCTGTGTGCTTGGATGGGTCCAGTCATATGGATGTGGGTGTAGCACTTATTGTTATCACCACCATGATGAATACCACTGAGACTAAATCAACACACTTCTGATTTTCAAAAAACACACTCTTTGTGGACATGAGAGCACGTGGTGTCACAGAGAGACCTGAGAGCGTAGGGAACAGGACACATCTGTCAGAAGGCTGCTTAAGGCCAGAGGTGGTGACCTTTAGACAAACAGGTGAGTCCTGGTCCCCCCTTTGGCCCCTGTGCAGGTAGATCTTCATTCTTCACTGAGGTCCAGGACATAGCTACTCCAGATGGCCTCATCTTGAGGTGCCTGCTCTGTATTAGTGTCACATGGCCAGATATGTCCCTGAGGACCAGCAATCTGCCTTGGGCCTCCTCCATTACCATCCTTGGCACTGCATCACCCCCCAGCCATCCCACAGCTCACTCCTGTTGTCCTCCCAGACCCTGGTCACCCAGGCCTTAGCACTCCATAATGCACGGGAGCCTAGATGCCAGCTTGAGGTGTGTGTGTGTGGGGGGGGGGGGGTACCTCTGCCGTGAAAACCAGGGTCTTCCCCCTACAGGGTGATGCCGGTCAGGTGAGGCAGACCCAGGCCCCAGGACTTTGTTTTATCCCTCTCCCCTACAGCTGAAGCCAAGCAAGGAGCAGGGGCTGGAGCCAGGGCAGGCGGGGCCTGCAGAAGTGAGTGTGGGGTCCCAGGCAGCCCCCGAGTCTGGGCCAAGGCCATGCCATTCATGTCCAGTTCTGGATCAGGAATGAATGGTTAAGGTCTGTGTTCAGCCCCTTGAGTCCTTCGTTGGGTCTCAGCCTCTGTTTCCTCATCTTTAAAGGGGGAATAATGATCATACCTCCCTAGAGAATTGAGATAATTAATAATAACAAATAAATAATGGCAGTTATTTGTTTTATTATTATAATAGCTAACCATTTTAAACACTATGTGCTAGGTACTGTTCTAAGTGCAATTAAAATAATCACTGCAAAGTACATAGCTTGGAGCCTGGTACTCAGTAGGTGCTTAAAAAGTGGTGAGTGAATGAAGTGAAAGAGCATTCCCAGTTTCCAAGAACAAGTCATGTACTCAAAGCCATGCACGGGGACCTTCTGTGCGTGCCAGGCCTTTGGACTGGGTGTCACAAACCCTGCCTTCCCCTCCCCACCGAACAGTGAGGTGCTGTTGCAGGCTTTTGTACATGGTCTATAAAGAGTGAATGCTGAGGCTGCTGTAATATGTCATTATTGTTCTAACCTACCTTCCTACAGTTAATAACTCTCCACAGGCAATGACCACATTATCTGACGGTGGCCAGGCATCACACCACTTTGGGCACGGCAGAAGGGGAGGGAGGTCTCTCTTGCTCTGAATATGGCTCACTGACAGCCCAGCACACACACTGATCAAATATTTAGGTCCTCAGGTGTCCTGACTGCAATATTAATGGGGTGGGCCAAAAGCCTTGGCTGTAGTCACGCTGAGGGCTGGGCCTTCAATAATGAACAAGGACCTCACCCAGAGAAACGTGAGCTGCTCTGGCCCGTGAATAGGACACAGACACCACAGGAAAACATCTGAGATGTGCCCCCCCCACACAAACTCACACACTCAGTTCTATCGCAGACATCAACGTGGCGTCTAGTAACCGGCATCCAGACACTTTTTAAAAGTTTGTACAACTTAACCCTTGGGTTTTCCTTTCCTGAAATCTGGAGGAAAGAAATAATGAAAAATGTTGAAAAAAGCTTTATGTTTAAGAATATTTAAAATTATGAGTATCTGAAATTCTAAACAATAGAGATTAGTTAGGGCAATAATAGCATAACCTCTGGACAGAATATTCTGTAGCTATTAAAAATTATGTTTACAAATAGTTTTACCGACTTGGGGACATGATCATGCCATAGTTCAGTGAAAAGGGCAGGGTTAAAAATACCCTATTCAGGGGGAGCTGGGATGGCTCAGCAGGTTAAGCACTCACTTTGCAACCCCAGGGACCCAGGATTGAATCCTGGCCCCGACCTATGAGGACCCATACGCTGAACTAGGGTGTGCTTCCCATGCAGGAGGCCCCCAGCCCAGTTCCCGCCCTGTGTGGCCCCCGCCCACCTGTGTGGAACAAAACCATGTTGAAAACTGATGCTGTACAACTATGGAGACTGCTCTGGGCCTTCCCCCTTCTCTGTCTCTGTCTCTCTCTGTCTCTCTCTGTCTCTGTCTCTCTCTGTCTCTGTCTGTCTCTGTCCAAAACAATAAAATAAATCTTAAAAAATTTCCATATTCAGTACTAACACAATTGTTAAGATAATTGTTTAAACTTGGGTAAATTTCTTCATCCCTCTGGGTTTCTGTAAAGAAGAGTAAGATAATCTTTAGAAATGGACTAGAATGGTGTCTGTAATGAGTCTTGTTATAAAAATTTTAACAAAAGGGATTAGAAGACACTATCCTAAAACGTTAATGATAAGCTGTGTTTAAGTAGTAAGACTTTGAAGAATTTAAATTTTCTTCTTTCTTTTCTGTTTTCCATATTTTTTATAATATGGTGGATTATTTATACAGTGGGAATGTTTCTAGTGGCTCTTCTTTTACTCATCCAACAAGTATTTATTGAGTGCCTACAATGTGCCAGGCACTCTTCTAGGCTCTGAGACAATGGATAAATAAGAGACGAAAATCTCTGCCTCTGTCTTGCCTAAGCAAGGGAACAATGAACAATAGATGCAGTAAATAAGGGATTATGTAGCTGTGAGAAGGTACTGACTGCAGTTGAGGGAAAAGGACAGACATGAAGGGGACCGGGTGGGGGGTGCTGGAGGAGGCAGGTTGCAGTCCTTAAGATAGTGGTGGGGTGTTCCAGGCAGAGGGAACAGCCAGGGCAAAGACCTGAGGTGGGAGCGTGCCTGAAGGGCCCCAGGAATGGGCAGGAGGCCCATTTGGTAGGAATCAAGTGAGTGGGGGGACCAGGGAGAGGGCAGGATCAGATCAGGTGGGGTCTGAGGACCACAGGAGGGACTTTGGTGAGCTGGAAGCCAGTCTGGGTTCTGAGCCCAGGGGGCCGTGATCTGACCTGGATTTGATCATTCTCTACACTGAGATAAGAAGAGACTGTTGGGGACGTGGGCAGAAGCAGGGAGACCAATGGGCAGCTACTGCGAGTATCCTGGCCGAGGTGGTGGGTGGGGGTTCAGGCCAGGATGAGAATATGGAGGGTACTGGAACCTGAAGGAAGAGCCCACAGGTCTGACGGAATAGACATGAGTGAGAGAGACAGAGAGTCTGCCAGGATGAGGCACTGGTTTCTAGCCTGGGTAACTAGAATAAGGTGACCAGATTTTAACATTGGTAAAGTGGGACACCATTGACTGGTGGGGGGTGGGGGGGTGGGGGGGGTTCTTGAGGAAAAATTTGGTCTATCTCCCGCCGTTCCCTAGCTTGTCGTGCATTCTTTCCAAAAATTGGGACTTTTTTAAAACGCTGCGGATGCAGGACAAATTGTTAAAAATTGGGACTGTCCCACCAAAAGCGGGACATCTGGTTACCCTAAACTAGAAGGAAGAGCTGTCCCTGCCGATGGATTAGGAGATGAGGAAGGAAATGAGTGTATTTGAAAGTGAAACAGCACACACACAGAGCAGTGCTGGATGTGAAAGGAGCCAGGGGAGCAGGCCTGGGGTGCATGTGGATCTGGGAGGGGGCTCACTTGGGCCTGGTGAATAATGGAGGAGGCTGAGCCTTTGATGAGAAGCTGCTGGCAGCCGTGGTGAAAACAGTTCTGTGCTAGACCACTCCAGGGTTCCCAGGGGGCCCGTCCCCCCAGGATGCGCTTCCTCTGTTCTAACAGGAGCGATACTATAAGTATCCTAGAAGCTTGGAGCCTCTCTACTACAACTTCCACGCAGGCAGGACTTCCCACTTTCCTGCCACACGCTTCTTAGGCCTGTGCCCACACACCTCTGGGGATGGGACAGGAGAAGGGGGAGCCCTTCTGTGGCCCCAGTGGAAGAAAGCCAACCTCCTTTACTGTTCTTGCCCCTCACCCCACCCCTCCCCAGCTTTGTGCAGGCTGTGCCTGGCAAGGCCTCTCCCGCCCTTGCTTGGAGCCCCGGGGAGCCCAGACTGGAGTCGTCTAGAACGCTGAACTGGAGAGATGAAGCCTGACACGTAGCTCTGGTCTCTAACTTATGCCTTAACATGCGCCCTCCCAATTTCATCCCTTCCCCATGCACCGCTCTTCTGGGCCCTACACACTGTCTGTCCTCTTATCCCCAAGACCCGTCTAATTGTCCTCTGTTCCCCCCACCCCAGACTGAGCAGATCTGAACGCTGGCTTGGCCGCTTCCTAACCTGTGGCTGGGACATGCTCCCTGCCCCCTATAAAGCGGGTATATTCAGACATATCTACACAGCAGTGGCTGTTGGGAGAATCACATGACACTTGTGAAACACCCAGTGCACATCTGGAAACAGCTGGCATTTGAAGGTGACGTATTCCTTCCCTTCCACCCTCTCCAAAATTAGAAGAGCTAGCTTCCTCTGTGACATCCAGATACCCTAGTTTAGACCGCCCCCAAAGGGAGACCCCCAGAACCTTCCTGCTCCTCCCTCAACCTGCCCAATCAAGGATGGAGGGAGACTGGCCTTGTGTACAGCAGATCACCTGCAATGGGGGCCACTTCTGCTTCTGCTCCGGAATATTCCATTCTGGGGAGAGACAGGAGGGGGTCACTGAAGGCTAAGGGTAAAGAACCCCGTCTCGGGAATTTTAGGCAGCAGTTCATAGGTGAGGGGAGAATAGTTACTGAATCGTATTTCTGGCAAGGAAAAGGGCCTTTGTTAATTAACTGTAGAACGCTGCAGATGCAAACATTGTTATGATTGTTATGACTTGTTTGATCCTCAGAATAATGCAGCGAAGTGGGAGAGGCCACTGCACTCATTTTAAAGCAGAGGAAGCCAACACTCAGGACTAGCAGCGGGCAGCTGGCACTGGTCGCCTCAGGGCACCAGGCCCACCCCTGTCTGTGCCTCTGCCCCCAGTGGAGTCCCTGTGGTTGGTGTGCTTGGCCAGGGCCAAGGTCCCGCTGCCCACCGCGGCTGTGGCTTCTCCACGCCAGGTGGCCCCAGTCTAGCCTGCGCAGAATGAAGACAGCACCTTACGAGAATGTCTGTTGTCACAGGCCGTGGCTCCCCCTGGACTGCCCCCTGCCCTGTACCACCTTGGGCATCTGGCTGAGATGGTAGGCTGCCAAAGCAGGGCAACTGGCAGCTTTTGATTAATGCTGGAAAGAATGGCGCCCACAGTCCCAGCTGAGCCTAGAGCAGCTCTGCAGATTCAAGGGGGCCCAGAAACTCACCCCAGCTCACACTTGCCAGGAGGGCCACCTCCCCAAGATGCTCAGAGCAGTTTCTAGAACCATCCTGAGCCTCCCTTCTCTCCACGGAAACTCCTGCTGTGCTTAGCTCAGGGGTGGGTGGGTAGACAGGTGTGGCCACAGGGATCTAAGTTAAGTGACAAGGATGTGGACTGGATGAGGTAGAAGAAGGTGGGAGCTGAGGAGGTGTCTATGTAGTCCTGTTGAGGATATGGATAGGTTTGGGAAGAGTTTAGGAAAATTCTTTAATAGTAGATGAGCGATAGGTTACCAAGGAAAGCAGAATATGTCACTTTTGAGATTGACGGCAGGGAGGCCAAGCTTGGGCCTTCACAAATCTCTGCTTTGATGTTCTCTGTGCCAGACATAGAACCTATTCAGACATTCTTTCATCAACCCATTTTTCACCCATCTATCCACCCATCCATCCACCCACCCATCCATCCACCCACCCACCCATCCATCCATCCACCCACCCATCCATCCATCCAATGCATATATAGAGCCACCGGGTGTGCAGCTGGGGGCTCTGGGAACGTTGGCCTGGAGGGCGTCTCAGACGGGCTCTGGGAGCAGGACCATCATGCTGTGTCTGGACAGTAACTGTGATAATAACTGTCATGCTTAAAGCACTAACTGGGTGCCATGAACTGTGCTAAATGCCAGGCATACATTCTCAGCAGGGACTCCCGGAACAGCCCCATGAAGTAGATTATCCCATTTACAAATGAGGGTGCTAAGGCCGAGAGAGATAAAGTACCTCATCCAAGGTCTGACCATTCATAAATATTGGGGTTAGTACTCAAATTCAAGTCCATGTGACCCCAAAGCCTGTGCTCCCAACTCGCTTTAATGCCTAACGTGGGGTACGGTATGGCCATGTGTGTGTACTTGATGTGTAATGTATGGCCCATATGTCAAATGCCCTTTCCACTGCATTGTTCTCTTGTTTAGTCCCCACAGCAGGGCCATGTGCTGGGGGCCTCAGGCTCTTGGTGCATGTGGCAGCTCCCATGGGAACAAGCTAAGCCTTAAGAAAGACTCTTGGCACATTATAGCGTAAAGTGGTTCTTCAAGGGCCCAGATTTAGTGCTTCTTGGGTTGGAGAGTGGCAGCCATGTCACGTTAAAAATGACAGTGAGGACTGTAAATTGTCAGGCCTGGCTGCTTAGGCTTATACGCTTTGTCCATAATTCTTGCTCCGTTTGGGTGTGATCAGAAATGGAATATACGCAAGCCATGCCCGTTAGCATGGTTAGCATCCTCCAGCGTATTTCTCCTTCCTAATCTGCTTGGCAATGTATGGGCCTGACAACAGGCCTCCCTGCCACTTCCTCTCCTGGAGTTTTTCAGCGGAGGACCTGTTCTCCTCCCTGCCTGCCACAGGCCGGAAATTCTGTGGAGAAAGCCGAGAGCTCACCTGTGAGTGGCGCAGCAAGGCCAGGGCCACAGCACTCCTTGGACTCAGCACGGTCCCTCTGAGGTCAGTTCCCTCTGTGACCAGGAGCAAGGACTCGGGAGACTAAGTTGTTAAATGACCATCAGCACCTCTGAGCCTCTCTGAGTCTCCCTCCCCCCATCTGGGATTGAACTTGATAACACACATGCCAACCGCAGTCGCCTCGTTTGGCTGCCTGGAACGGAGTTCAGACAAGACTGAAGGACGCCCAGGGACATGGGAAAAGATGTCTGACTGGTCAGTGGCATCTGGAACGGCCATGGGCTGGAAGGAGTGAGGCTCCCTCCGCCATGTGTTTGCCTTCCATCTCTGATGCGGGGCCTGTGTCACACTGCTCTGTGTAATGGGCGGGGGCGATATTTCTCTCTCTTTGTAAATGTGAGGTTAGACTAGGAGCATCAAAGTCTTCCTCTATACTCCTGTAACATTTTGTGCATGCCACTGTCCACTGAAATGTGCCACATGCTAGCCTGGAGGTATTTTGAGGGCTGGCATCTGATTTATTTCTGGGTCCCTGACATCCAGCACAGGGACCCAGAAATAAGGGGGGAAGTAGTATTGTCGATTGGGCACCAGTGGATGTTTGATGAATGGACAAATCTATGAAAAAATGAATGAATGAATGCATTCCAACCTCACAGGGTGTTAGTGAAGACTAACTAGCTTCATGTTAAGGGTCATGGGGATGGGGGAGGGAGGCGGAATGTGAAAGATAAGATGTGCAGAGTGTTCAGAGCAGTGAGCAGGAGGACAAGGACACAGGCCGGAACGTGGAGGGAGTATGCGTGGGCCAGCACACGGCCGGGCGATACGCAGGCCTGGACTCCACAGAAGGCCGCTGGGGGCGGGGGGCTCACAGGGCACTGGGGATAGGACACAGGCACTGGTGATGTTGGCTTTGTTTAGCAAAATATGACTGTCCTTGGCACTTTCTCTTATGATCGACGTAATACTTGTACATTCTCCTGGTAAAAACATTCACACGGAACACAGAAAGTACACAGAAAAATAAAAAAATCGCTCAAAGCCCAGCACGGTGAGGTCACCACTGGTAAGATTTAGGTGAATCTTTTGCAAACATCTCTGTATGCACCTAAATACATACACACATGAATATATATTAAATATGAATACACATCGGCAAAAATGAGACACTGCTGTACATGCTGTGCTGTAACCTAATGTCACTCAGCAGCATGTTAAACACATTCATCTGTGTCATCATTTTAAAGGAGAAGAAATTTCAGTTCAGAGAGGTGAGCCCATTTTGTCCTCATGGCCACTTTCTGATTTCCTTCCTTCCTTCCTTCCTTCCTTCCTTCCTTCCTTCCTTCCTTCCTTCTTTCCTCCCTCCCTCCCTCCCCCCTTCTTTCCTCCCTCCTTCTCTCCCTCCCTCCCTTATTCCTTCCTTTCTTCTTACAGGAAGGACTTCACTAGAAGCATAGAAACGAGGAATTAAAGCTTCGCCTTAGAGCATCTGAATGAATGGTTCTGAAACGCTGTTTTGTTTGACTCCATGCCCAACAAGCCGTCTGAACGGGGTGTGTGTGCTGCGTGGTGACGGGCTGATGGGCATAGGTCTGTCTCTTTTCTGCTGAGGAGCCCAAAGCTTTAGGTGGAAGTGTAGCCATGCATCCATGACTTGAGAGCTGGCAGGCGTGGTGCCAGCAGGGGCTTGCAGTGAGCTTTGCCGTGGGGCTTGTGTGCCCCTGCCACCATCAGAACATGTCCTGGCTGGCCTGCGCTCTCAGGACGATGACGAGACAAACGGATCAGAGCTACTCCAGCAAGCCCATAAACTGCGTGAGGAATAGATGTGGTCTGTTCTGCCTCGCTGAGATTTTGAGGTTGCTTGCTCTGAAGTAGTAGTTGACTGATACATCATGGATGTACTGCGAAGTTACTCAAGCTCCTTCGTCTGCAAAGTAAGGAGAGTAATGACCTACCTAATCGAGCTGTTGTGCAAGTCCAGTGGGCTCCTAGTTGCACAGCTGGTAGTGAGAGCTCAATTAATATGAACTATTATTAATGCATGACTTTAGAGTCACAGCTCTGTATTCCAAATCACACAACTATTCATAGGTCATGGGGTCAACTTAGTGTATCAGCACCGGCACTTTCTTTTGGTAGACTAGAACAGAAAGCTATCACAAACTTCACAATTAGAAAGAGTAGGGGAAGCCAGGATGGCTCAGTGGGTTAAGCACTTACTTTGCAGCCCCGGGGACCGAGGATCGAATCCTGACCCCAGCCCGTGCAGACCCATATGTTGAACTGGGGTGTGCTTCCCATTGGGAGGCCCTCAGTTAGGTTCTCCCCCCCCTGGTTGGCCTCTGGCTTGAGGGGTGTACCTCCCATGCTGGAGGTCCCCAGCCCAGTTCCTGCCCTGCGCAGCCCCCGCCCACCTGTGTGGAATAAAACCAGAAAACGGATGACATGCAACTATGGAGACTGCTTTGGGCCCTCCCCCTTCTCTGTCTCTCTCTGTCTCTGTCAAAACAATAAAATAAATCTTTAAAAGAAAGAGTAAGTACTGCTCTGTGGGATTGTTGTTTCCAAATGTGTGTATAAAACAAATTTCTTCCTGCGGGTCACAGGGGAAAGAGGGAGAAGCCTCCCCCAGAGCATGGTCAGGCCGTTACCTTCGCTGGTGGCTGGCTTTTGGTGATGAGGCAGGAGTGGAGTAGGGGGACATGGAGGGCACTGCCACACTCAGCACACCTACCCTAGACTGGCCCTGCTGCCACTGAGCAGCCAGGCAGAGAAAGCACTGGACATCAATGGAAGAAACCCACAGGCTGCCCCAGGCTGGCTTCTAAACCTTCTCTTTCTCAGCAGCTACGGGGGTTCCCTGGGCAGGATTCACCAGGACACAGTCTCCTCCAAGTTCCCCCGCTGCCCTCTCCCTGGGTCCTCTCATAGCACGGAGGTCAAGTCCAGAAGGGCAGATTTCAAGTCAGACCTGGGCACAGAGCCCAGCTCTGCTCATCGCTAACAGGAAACGTGGTCCATTCTCCCTTCAATCAAATGAGGCCGTGTGGTTCTTGCCTCTGGGGACATGGGGAGATTGGATGAGACAAGTATCACTACACTCACTTTTCAATATATATTTATTGAGTTCCTCCCTAGTGTGTGTGTGTGTGTGTGTGGGGGGGGGTATTATATCTGGCAACTAGTGAGCACTTATAAATGGCAGCCATAATCATCATCATTATTATTGTATTGTTCCCAGACTTTTTCTAGTGTTAATTTATTTATTCATTTGCTTGTTCAACAAACATTTATTGAGTGTAGAGTACTGAGGCCATAAAAGTGGGCCAGGTGTGGTCCCTATCTCTACCCAATAGTTTGTTAGCTGGCCTACATCACACTGAGGGGTCATGAGCTCAGGTCACAACCTGAGGCCTGCCCCTCTGCTTACTAGCTATGTACCCCTGGGCAGGGTACTTACCCAGTCTGTGCCGCCTCCATAACACAAGCTTGTGAGCAACAAGGTCACTGAGTGGGTTCTGTAAATGTTCACATAGGCTGAACACTCAGAACACTGTCTGGCCCATAGGAAGCACGTAGCAAGGATCTGTGGGCTGTTACTAGGACTCAAAATTCAAGTGTGTGACCTGGAAGGGACTCAGGACACTGTAGCCCAGAGGGGGCAGCATGCTTCATCTGCATTGCCAGTTGCCTAAAGTGCTGTGTTAAGAGGGATTCTGAGACAGAATCTGGGCTCAGCAAATGAAGCTCCGTGTAATTAGAGATGTCAGCATGTGGGCAGGGGAGGGGACAACGGAATGCAAGTTTCACGTACTTGCCATCCCTGATCCAGCTTGACTTCTGATTTCACAGAGCAGGAACTACACCCCAGGGAAGGGAAGGGACATACCTGAGTCCAAATTGGCATTTGGGCCAGGACTTCTGATTCAGCCCAGGGCTCCTGCTGACTGTTTTTCTGACCTGGAGGTGGGCGGGGACCCAAGAAGCCAGACAGCATCTTCCAGGGAGCCACATGCCTCCCACCCCACTCTCCACAGGCCCTGCTGGTTTCAGTAGCTGGCACTAGACTTCATTGGGCTTGGGAACTTTTGAGGTGAACTACAGGCCTGTGGAGAGCGTTCGCTTAAATGGCACTTCTTTGCAATGATGAATGTGCTT
Source organism: Craseonycteris thonglongyai (assembly GCA_004027555.1). Classification (NCBI taxonomy): domain Eukaryota; kingdom Metazoa; phylum Chordata; class Mammalia; order Chiroptera; family Craseonycteridae; genus Craseonycteris; species Craseonycteris thonglongyai. Next base: position 81,278 of record PVKE010002213.1, read on the forward strand.
GTTTGGGTTTGAATGGGACCGAATCAGCAGATACGCATTGCGTGTGCTGGAAACCGAAGGGGTGGAGAGCTCTCCTTTTTTCCCTTGAAAAAGCATGATTTTTTTATATTGCAATTAAACAGCCCTTTGGGCTGATTGTGCTGCTGACACTGAAAAATGCCAAACAAAGATAGCAGCTCTGCTCTCCTTGAGATGTGACTGCAGGGATGGGGAGGCAGCCACCACTGTCTCAAGAAAACTGGGGTGCGGGGAGCTGACGCTGTCCTGGCAAACATGGCTCCCCAGCCTGTATGGAAATGGCCCCTGAGCATCTGGGGGACCCCAGCCCAACTATCCCCTGGAGGACCACCAGCCCACGCTACCAGTTACCACTCTACCCTGGAACCCAGGCACGACCCTATTTGCTAAGGATCTCAAAGTCTATGCATCTGGATGCCCACCTGGGGATCTAAGGTTTTGAGGTCTGGACATGGTAGACAGCCCTCGTTTGGCATCATCTCCGTCCTGTAGGGACCATGGACACTTGCAGTTTACTCAGCACCTGAATCCCCTTCCACACTGGAAGAACCTCGAGATAGTTGAGATGCAGGGCCACGCTTTCACTTTGGAAACTGAGGCAGAACAGAGGGTCTCCTCTTCTCTTCCTGAACGCTAAGATGCGGGCTGAGCTCAGAACTACGCTGGGACCTTGGATCCCGAAGGAGGGGCCCAAAGCAGAAAGGACCATCCGAGATGGGGGCACATGGTGGGCTCCAGAATGTGCGCGCCAGATGGAATCGATCTTGGGCAACTTGCTTCACCTTTCTGTGCCTCGCTTTCCTCGTCTATAAAATGGGTCAGCACAGGTAAGGCGTTTGGCACGTGCCAGGGGTGGGAGGGCTCGGTGAGGGTTAGCTATGGCGATGATTTCTGAAGACGGCAACAGCAGATCTCTGCCAGTGGAGGTAGGTCTTCCACGGGAATCCTGACAGTGGTGCAGAGACACAAGGTGCCATGGTCGTGGCTGGGTCCTCAGTGGCCTGGCCACCATGGCTCAGCAAGCCCTTTCTGCTGAAGTTGCATCAATCTGTTCTGGTTGTCCTTAACCAAGGACCCTGACAGGGACACGCCATAATTAATCCACAGAATGGTTTAGAGGGAGCTCTCAGAATCAATTTGTGTGGTCAGGATGTGTTGGATCAAGAGTGTAGTATCTGTTATCTGTCTGACCCTCCCCTGGCCCCCAGGAGAAACAGCGTGCTTTCTGTTTCCCACTTGCTCAATAAGTACTTAGATTCACAAATGAGATAAGGGACATGAAGGCTCCTGATAATTAACGAAGAATTTCACCACTGGTGGGTCATATTTCAGCACAGTAGGATAGGATCCTTAACAGACTTCAGTTCAAATTCTATGTCCCTCACTTTCTTTAGGCAAATTGCGCTGCACCCCCTGCCAGCTCTGGTCTCCACATCAGTGAAGGTGGAAGGACACCCAGAGAATGCCAACAGAGAACGTTGTAACACATCACACTGGGAGAGCTGGTTGGCAGGACAATGGTGGGCTTCACTAGAGACTTTTCTGGTACTTTCAGCCCTCGGGGCAGGAAAGGGGCACTGGGACCTGGAGCGGGCTATGGGCAAGAGGGCAGGAGAGGCCTGCATGGGGCAGGGCCTACGCAGCTCCCTCCAGGATGGAAGCGTGGCTTCTGTGTGGCTGTGGCTTTTGGTGTGTTCAGGCCACTGGGTGGCCAGTTCCCAGGACTGCAGTTCCTTGGGACTCAGCATTTCTCAGACTGTCTCAACCTTCCTGGGCTTCTCGTGGAGAGAAGGGTGGATGATGGTGGCGGGGGACTGGGGTAGGGGACTCCTACTGGCTAAACCAATCATAGTGGTTAAAATAAAAGTTTTTGGAGTTAGAGCGTCCAGATTAGAATCCCAGCAACACCACCCACTTGTATAACCTTGAGCAAGTTAATTCACCCCTCTGAGCTGTAAGTTCCCAATCTGTATCTCACAGAGTTTTTGTGAGGCTTAAGCACTTAGAACAGAGTCTTAATAAACAGTAAAAATTAGTACTATGTTGTTACTTAGTTTATCTTGTCAATCCCCTTACAACATGCTCCTTTATTTCCTCCCCCAGGTCTCTACCAGCCCCAGAGGAAACGAAGCTGGGTCAGAGTAGGAGTTCAGCTAACAACAGACCTTGGCCTGCTCTAGGCCCCTGGGAGAGGCCTTATTGGGGTTCATTGTTATCTGGAGCAAACCACAGCCTGGGTCTGATGCCCAAGAGGGTGCCTGGGACACAGACAGGGAGGGCTTCCCAAGTGAGAGCTAGAGTTATTATTTTGAGCACAAGGACTCATTCAGAAAGTGGATGAGTTTAATTACAGGAAAACTGTGAATAAGGTAATCCTTTCATTCCTATGATACTGACTTCCAGACACCTGCTCCATTCAGGAAAAAAAAATAAGAGTTTAAATTGAAAAACGTTTCTTGGCAGCCTGTAGTTACCACCTCATTGAAGTCTGCAGCACAAAATGTCTTCCATTGAGGAAGCGCATCAGAGTGATGGGGCAAGTCTAAGGAAAGAAAGCCGAGCCCCTGACTCAGGAAGGCTCCCCGCCCTGCTTTACTTGGCTGGGATGGAGACTGTCCAGACTGAGGGGCAAGGTCGATGAAACTTGGCCATGCCCTTGACAGGATATTTTGAATCCTTCACGGAGACATCTGTGGAAAGTTTACAGTTTTATGAAAACATTTATGTTAAAATGTTGAGTGAGAAAAACAGATGATAATGACTACCTAAAAACTGACAAATTTTCTCACATAAAAAGGCTGGAACTTCATTTCCATCAAAGATGGAGTAGCAGGGACCAGTCTTACCCTCCTGCCTGAAACAGCTGAAACACTAGAAAAAACAACCAAACAATGGATTTCAGACATTGAACAACAGGCAGCAGAGAACAGTGACTCCTGAGAGAGGAGACACCCCCAAGGACTGAGCCTTTTATTGTCCCAGTGTACTACCTGGAGAGAGATTTCAGGCTGCCATGCAGGTAGGGCCTGTCCCCCTGAGTTGAGAAGACAGAGTGAAAGTCCACGGGGCTGAGACAACTGGAATTTACAAGCAGAGGACCAGAGAAGAGGGAGGTGCCCAGAGCGAAAGCTCTGGAGATCTGCTTTCCTCGTGCCCCCACTGACAACTGACGGGGGCATGTGGTGAGGAGACCACTTGGGGCTGGAGGAAGAGCCACCCCAAAGGAGCAGGGGATACAACATCCAGAACTCACACAAGATAGGGAGCCATTTGTGTCCCCCGCTAGATGTAGATGCAAAACTCTTCAGTAAATTTTTCCAAATGGAATCCAACAATATATAAAAAGGATAATACATCATGACTAAGTGGAGTTTATCCTAGGGATATAAAATTATTTTAACATTCAAAAACCAGCCAATATAATTCACCCTGTTAGCAGACTAACAAAGAAAAACATAATTCTCTAAATAAAAGAAAAAAGGTTTTGACAAAATATAGTCTCCATTTATAATAAAAAAATTGCTCTCAACAAACTAAGGACAGGAGGGAATTTTCTGCCTGATAAAAGGCATCTACAAATAAGTTTCAGCTAATATCAGACATAGTATCATTAATGGTAAAAGAGTAAATGCTTTCTAAGAAAGCTGAATACCTTTTAAGATCAGACACAAGGCAAAGATATCCTTTTTAGTACTTCTATGTGGATACTATGCCAGAGACTCTAGCCAGTGCAATAAGGCAAGACAAAGAAATAAAATGTTTACAAATTGGAAAGGAAGAAGTAAAACTTGATTCACAGATGGCATGATCATTTATGTAGAAAACTCTTACATCTCCTACAAAAAGCTACTAGAAATAATAAGGGAGTTTAACAAGGTTGCAAGATACAGGTCACTATGTAAAAATCAATTGTATATCTATATACTATAAATAAACAGTTAAAATTGATATTTTTAAAGTAATATGCTATAGCATATGAAATACTTAAGGATAAATTTGTCAAAATATATTCAAGACCCAAACATTGACAATTATAAAACATTGCTAATGTAAATTAAGGCCTAAATAAAATGAGAAATAGACTGTTCATGGTTCACAAAACTCTATATTGTTAAGAAGTCATTTCTTCCCAAACTGATCTATAGATGAAATGCAATCCTAATCAAAACTCAGCAGGCTTTTTTGTGTGTGTAAATTGATAAGTTGAGTCCAAAATTTATATATAAATGCAACAGATCTGGAATAGCCAAAACAAGTTTGAAAGAGAAGAATAAACTTAGAGGACATCTATCACTTGGTTTTAAGACTGACTATTTTTTAAAGATTTATTGGTAGGAAAGCTGTTGTTTAAAGATTTATTGGCTGGGATGGCTCAGTGTGTTAAGTGCTTGCTTTGCAGCCCCAGGGACCATGGATTGAATCCCAATCTTGGCCCATGCAGACCCATATGCTGAACTGGGGTGTGCTTCCTATGTGGGAGGCCTCCAGTTCGGTTCTTGACCCCAAGTTTGGCCCCTGGCTCAAGGGAGCGTGCCTCCCAGGTGGGAGGCCCAACCTGGTTCCCACCCTGCAGAGCCCCCGCCCACCTGTGTGGAGAGAAACCATGTTGAAAACTGATGATGCACAACTATCAAGACTGCTCTGGCAATTAGGGAGATGCAAATAAAAACCACAATGAGATACCATCTTACACCTGTTAGAATGGCTATAATCAACAAGACAAGGGATAACAAGTGCTGGAGAGGCTGTGGACAAAAAGGAACCCTCATACACTGCTGGTGGGAATGTAAACTGGTACAACCACTATGGAAGGCTGTATGGAGAT